>CM077825.1:8646125-8750944 GCA_039720395.1 Liquidambar formosana
AGATTTCAGATTCAGGAACTTAAAGATACGAAGAAATGGTAAACTAGATCGGGTTAGTTCCCTTTTTTATTTTTCTCTTAAGGCTTGACCAAATATTTCGCAAAAAAGGAAAAAAAAAAAAAGAACAACCTCACCAAATTTTTTTCTATATATACACATAGGAGTAGCGATATATCTGTGCAATGCGTGATAAGTTTTGTTCTTGTTTTAACCCCAGGGCTAACTCGATCAATTGACAAGGGATCCCGCCTTAGGAGTATGCATGTAAGAAGCAGAGAGTTCCGTGTTCGACTCTGGCTATCCTCTTAGGGCCACCCAAATAGGGTTCCATAATTCTCACGGGCATTGGTTTTTACTTGGTTTTGTAGACTGTGGGGTCTTACATGGGTCGAGGGTTTTGCTCGAACGGTTTCCTCGTCATGACAAAAAAAAAAAAAATGTTTACCTTTGTTTTGTTTTTTTTTACCTGCTTAATTTTTGTAAATAAATCATATGAAAAACAAAATCATTTTGAATGAGGAAAGAAGTTCGAATTTTTGCCCACTCACTATCAAATGTATTGGTTTACCTTTTAATTTCCCAAGTGTGGAAATTTTGGGGGAAACGAAAAAATAAATAAAAAAAAAATTTGTTACCTGATTCTGCCAAAACGAAGAATGTGGTAAAACTCATTTACTCGTCAGTATTTGTCACAAGAACATAATCATAATACCAAGATTCCATTTACTTTTCATATGGAGATAATCAAATGAAAGGAGTACAAAACATGAAGCTCTTATTTTGGCTATACTTCACTTAATCTAGACCGATAAAATGTGTTTAACCATTTACATTAAAGCTTTAACAATCAGTATTGGAATTGGTGACCTGGAATGGAAATGGAGTATCCCAAGCATACGTAAAGCTGACGGGTTCATCTGGAGAGACAGGGGAGTCATCGTTGAACATACAAAAGATGCCGGCGCCGCCGAGTGATATCAAAGCCGCCGGGGGATTAACGTCTCCTGTGGTCTGAAATCCCTTACAGAATAACACTATATCGTCCTGATAACAGTGGCATTCATTGGTGACCGTCACGTTCCACTGTGGCTTGTCTTCTACAAGCTCACCCGTCGGCACCTGCTGAATTGTAATATTTTTCATAGAACATCCTCGGCAAGTGCCTGTAATTTAAAGAAGCTGGAAATTAAGAAGGTAAAAAAAACATTTGAAAGAAAACTTCTAGTAACGGGTTTGGACATTCTATCCGGGTTTTGCACGCGTCGGATTCGGGTATCCACTTCATTAATGATTTAAGTGATCTCCCCCCCGATCTGGACGACTTGAATAGGAAACCCAGCCGGAATTTATATCCTGGATCTCGTATATGTGAAATATGAATGAAAAGTTTATAAAAGTAGCATAAAACATATACAAGCTGTATTCACCCCAAAACCAATCTGCAAATTAAGTCGATTAAAAGTATGGCAGTAAATGTTGTTGTAATAGAATTTAGGTTCAAATCATACGGTTACCAAAAGAAAAAGACGAAAAGGAGAAAAAGAATAGGGGGAATGCTGCAATTGTCACACACTAGCAATCTTGGTTGGCTCGAAAAAGAATAGGGGTAGGATTGCAAGCATTGCCATCCTACCCCAACAAAAGCAAAAAGAGAAAAAAGGCAAGTCAGCAAATTCACTGATGTATACGGTCATGGACATTTACCTTGGCCAATGAGACTGAGGAACAACACTGCACACAAAAGTTTGATGATGGAAGCCATTGCAGATTTGCAGACAAATAGTATTACCTCTCTTTCTGCGATATTCTCACGACGAATGAATAGAGGGTCGCAAGAACTTGCCTTGTTATAAAGACATCTGATAAGTATTGCAAGAACTAGACTCTGTGAATCACCTTAAGATTTCCCAATTTTGGGTTTGAACAATCTGCACCAACCACAGGCGCGAAGGACAGCACCCCTGTAGTATTAAAAAAAAATAAAAAAAAATAAAAAAGGAAAATAAAAAGAAAATTAAACACTGACCTTGATGCATGGAATATCCATTTTAAGGGTTTCACTTATTGAGTAAATAAATCAAGAGAAGATGGTCAGAATCAAGAGAATATCTGGAAATGAAGTAATTGGATCGAGCAGAGGAAGAAATATTGAGAGAATAGATAGATAGATATGATTCCATTATTATGTATTTCCATTATATATATATATTATATATTATATATATATATATATATAGATATATTTTAAATCAGGAATCATTAATGAGATTCAATTTTTCTACATATATGGTATCAAAGCAAATTCACTGATGTGTATGGTCATAGAAATTTTACCTTGGCCAATGAAATTGAAGAATAAAACTACACAAAGAAAGTGGTGATGGCAACTATTTCAGAAAAATTATTATTACTTGTTTCTTTTTCTTTTTTATTTTATTTTATTTTTTTAATTCAGCCAATGAGACAAATATTATTACTTATATATCTTCTGCAATATTCTCACAACGAATGAAGAGAGTTGCAAGAACTTGCCCTAGCTATTATAAAGACATCTGGATATATGCTATTGCAAGAACTATATTCTGTGAATCACCTTGAGATTTTTCCAATTTTGGGGTGAACATTCTGTGGCAGCCACAGGCATGAAGATTTCATGCTTTCAAGCTCAGAAAGTGCGCCTGTAGTATTCAAAGAAAAATGAAAAAGAAAAGAAAAATAGAATAAGATCAGTGACTAAGTTTTCTGGATGGCCTTAAAAGGTTACATTATATAGGTAGGCAACATGACTCTCACCACTTGATCTTGACACATGGAATTAATATCCGATTTTAGGGTTTTCACGTATTGAGGAAATAAATCAAAGAGAAGACTGTTAAGAATGGATCAAGAGAATATGGAAATGAAAATGCAATAAAAGAGAGCACATCAAGAAAAAGAAGATCGAGAGAATATTATTGTAAAGAAAATGATAAATTACAAGAAAATCCCTAATGTTTGACCCTTTTTTATGTATTCCCCTTTTAAAAAAATGGTTGTAATGTCTTTCAGAAAACTACAAATTCAGCAATTAGTACCATTGTAATCGTCATTTGTGGAATTAACTATAGTCATGTGACGTTTTTCCGTCTAATTTCATGAACAATGATTAATATATGATAGCGCTAATTGTTAAATTTGTAAGCTAGGATGACATTGCAACCATGCATTAATTTTTTTCTTTAGGAGGGTTATGTGGCTAAACATTAAGGTTTTTTGTGTGTGTGTGCGTGTTTTTTTTTTTCCCCTGGCCTGAAGAAAATTCAAAGAATATTTTGATTTATTTCTTTTGGGCATTTGGGCTCAAGTCCAAAAGTTATGCTTGTGTTGCATAAAGTCTCTCTTTAAAAACACATTTAGCCTCTAGTACACTATAAATTGGGAGGACAAAAATGCCCCTGCTATAAAGGCACAAATTGTATAAATATCATAAATAGGAATAACTCACTTGGAAAATCTCCTTGAATTTTGACCAAATCCCTACAAAATCTCCATCACTCAAATTGTTCCATTCCACTCCCAATGTCCCCTACTTTCCCTACTGTGATATGCTCTACTCCTTCCTTCTTAATCTTCCTCAATTAATTCCCATAACTCCCCTCCATTATTTTCGCCCATTCATAACTCTCCTCTTTTATTTTCCCATACTTCCCAAACTCTCTCTCTCCATCTTTGTCAGGTCCTTCCTTACCTCCCTCAATTTGCTCAATTACTACTCCTACTTTTTCTGGATTTGGATTTGGTGCATTTAGTTACTTTAAATGCACGATAAAGTTACCGTGCGATAAACGACATGTGGAGAGAGTTGAGATTGGAGGGCTGAGATTGGTTGGGCATGAAATGGTTGTCTCCAATCTCAGCCTTCTAATTTCAACTCTCTCCACGTGTCGCTCATCGCACAGTAATTTCATGGTGCATTTAAAGTGACTAAATGCACCAAATCTACTTCCACTTTTTCTTCCCTTGTCATTCACAATCTTGCGGGCATTCCTTTGGCAATAAACTCCTTGTTTCATTGTGTAACTTTTTGAACATGTAACTAAATCTAAGTTGTCTTTTTTTTTTTTTTTTTTTTTTTTTTTTTTTAATTAAGAAATTGAATAGGTAATTAGTTACCTAGGTTTCAGTTATATGTAACTAGAGATGTATGTGATTGTAGTTACTGTAACTGTTACAGCGGGGAATAGTTACATGACAAACAAATGAATGAAGAAAATGAAGTGTAGGTATGTAACTATTCATGTAACTAAACATAGGGGTTTGTTTTGATTTATTTGAATTCTGATTTAAGGATTTTGACATTGTTGATGTGGGTTATGAAATTTTATACATTATTCGGAATAGTTACATTACGAATTTTTCTGGAAATACACACGCATATGGGTTAGTTACATGATTTTACATAAAATAAGTCCACAAAAAGGCCATACATCATCAACTACTTACATCTGTCGAAGCTTGACGGGTAATGAATTTTATCAGACATTTAGTAAACCTAAATAATAAATGGGATGGGTTTGATTCCATAAATCGTGGTTGGTTTTCATTTAAAACCTTGCTATATGTGTTTAGAAAGGCAGTATAATGAATGAAATGGATTTGATTCTGGAAATCGTGGTTGGTTTTCCTTTTAAAATCTTGCCATATATATTTAGAAGGGCATTGGTGGTATTCATGGCAAGATTTTTTACAACTTGTCCCAAAACGTTAATGTTTCTTCATGTGCAGTGGACTTGAGGCTAGAAGAGTTTTTGTAGGTGACTTGAGGCTTAAACAAACCTCCAAACGTGTACCTTCTGCTAATTTCCTCTATTTTCTTTTTGTTATTTTTTGCAATTAAGGAATCATCAATGCAAGTCTTTCTACATTGTCTCAGAGCAATCGATTTGCCAATGAATTTTTTATTTTTTTTTTTAATTGAGAGAGCTTAAGCATCATATATAGGAGACCAACATTCCAACTAAGTTGACAGACGGTGTTACCATCCGTCAAAACACCATCCTTCAGGCCTTTACTAAGTTATGATTATTTCTAATCCCCTTCATTTTTTTTTTTTTTTTTGGGTCCTCATCTCATTTGAGTTAGATTCATTCACTTTAGCCTCAATCATTTATCCTCTTGCGTATTGTTATAACCAACCATAAAATCTTGACTTTTTGCCCAATGATTCTCCAACATTCGAATCTAATGTATCCGCCATGTCATCTATTCAACAGCACTACAATGTCACTGACACTGTTATTTCATTTATAACAGAAATTAGTTATATTGGGAATTTCCATCCGGTCAAGGTTACAAACTCAAAGAAGTTTTGGCCTAGATTTAGGCTCATGTGACCTGAACTTTAGCCTAGACTTCGGCTCATGGCACCAAGGCATCCATAAAGCATCTGTTGGCTTTAAGAAGTCTCATTCTTCATTGTCATTGACCCATTGCGGTCAGTTCTAGCCGACAATTATTAAAGAAGAAAAACTATCAATTAATGGTGGTGTATCCTTCATTATTCACAATCAAACTAGAGATATATAATTTTTAGTTAAAATCTTCTCGCTTCCGAATTCATACTTTTGTCCTCTCAATATTAAATGTATGGGGTTGTAGGTGAATTATACCTTGTGTGAGAGTAGTCTAAGCCCACACCTCGGCAGAAGTAGCCAATAACCCTATTTTGGAAATTTTTTTTTAAAAAAAATTTAATTTGTTAACCCGATTCTGCCCAAACTAGAATGGGGCAAAACCCATTTACTCGAAAGTTTTTGTCACAAGAACATAATCATAATACCAAGATTCCATTAACTTTTCATAAGGAGGCATTTCATTATGTCAATGACGAGTGTACAAAAATGAAGCTCTTATTTATGCCATACTTCACTGAACTTAGACAATAAAATGTGTTCAACCATTCAAAAGCTTAGACAAGTAGGCTCGGAATGAGTGACCTTGAATGGAAATTGAGTATCCCAAGCATACGTAAAGCTGGCCGAATCATTTGGGAAGAGAGGGGTGTCATTGTTGAACATACAATGGCGGCCGGGTAATATCAAAGCCGTCGGGGGACTAATACCTTCTACGCTCTGAAATCCCTTGCAGTATAATTCTACATGGTTCTGCCAACAATTGCATCCATTTGTGACCGTCACCTTCCATTCTGGTTTGTTTTTCACAAGCGCTCCCGTTGGAGCTTGCTCAAGTGTAATGTTGTTCAGAGAACATACTAGGCAGGTGCCTGTAAATTAAAGAAACTGGAATTAAAAGATGGGCATAGTGTGAAATATATATGAGGACATGCAAATTGGTGGTTGTGCTTGGTGTATATATTGCCGAGTTACCGGTACATTATGTCAATGCACAAAACCGGTACAATCCTTATTGCATAGTGCTAAGGGTCATAGACATTTTATATCGACCAATGAGACTAAGGATTTAAACTTTACAAACAGAGTTGATAATGGCAATCATTGAATTGCCATCCTAAACCCAACAAAAACAATGAGGGCAAAAAGGAAGCAGCAAATTCAGTGGTGTATATGGTCTTGGACATTTTACCTTGGCCAATTAGACTGAGGAATAAAACTACACAGAGAAAGTTGATGATGGCTGCCATTCCAGACGAATATTGTTCTCTCTTCTGCATCATATTCTCATGAGTCACGACGTATAAAAAGAGTTGCAAGGAGTTGCCTACCATAAAGACATCTGGATAAGTATTCCAAGGGAGAAAAACTTCCACGGAACCGTTGCATATGCCACGTGGTACAAACCAATAAACCAGTCAATCACAGTCAAGTAAAGTGGGATTGTCAATGTATTTTTTGGTTCTACAATCCCACTTTATTTGATTGTGATTGGTTGATTGCACCACGTGGCTATGCAATGGTTCCATGGAAGTTCTTCTCATTGCAAGGACTAGATTCTCCGAATCACTCTTAAGATTTTTCCAATTTTGGGGTGAACATTCCGTAACAGCTACAGGGATAAATATTTCATGCTTTCAAGCTCAGATGGCACACCTGTGGTAATAAAAAGAATTAGAAAAGGAAAAGAAAAGGTGACCAAGTTTTCCGGATGGCATAAAAGGTTACATACAGTAAGCAAAATGACTGTCACCACTTGACCTTGATGCATATATAGAATATTTAATTTAAGGGTTTCACTTGTTGAGGAAATAAATCAAGAGAGCCTGGTCAAGGAATGGATCAAGAGAATATGGAAATGAAATAAAAGAGAGCATATTAAGAAAAGAAGATTGAGAAAAAATTATAAAGAAAAATCAAAGAATATTTTGATTTATTTCCTTTTTTATGTGATTCCATTATTATGTATTTCTATTTTATTATTATTATTTTTGTAATCAAGGAATTATTTAAGAGATTAAGTTTTCCTATATAGTATTAGAGCAGTTGATCCACCTGGATTGATTAGTCCTTCTTTTGTCTTCCATTCAGTCTGTAGGCAACATTGCCATTCGTCAAAACACTGTTCATCATACCTTTACTTAGTTATAATTATTTTTGGGGGGAATTAGCCAAAAGTATACTTTTAGTATAAACATCCTGCCAAAAGTCTATAGATATTTCTTTTCATGTTTCAAGTCCACACCCTCGTTAAAATGACTACGTTCTAGGCTAATATTGGGAATCATATTCTCATACCCTTCTCGTCAGATATGGTAAGCAATTAAAGAGATCTTCACACGAATACTAGATTTTCCTCCCTCATTAACGATCTAAATTTGAATATTTTATTTTATTCCATTTTTAAGACATGAGATTAATTACTTGATTTTTGTAGATTTGATACCATATTCAAATATAATATAATTATGGCTATTTATTTTTATTTTCTTCTATTTTTAACACACAAAATTACCTGATTTTTGCAGATTTAATACCATATTCGGATACAATATAACTATGGCGATTTCTTTTTATTTTCTACCATTTTGAACACACGAGATTACTTGATTTTTTTCAATAATCTCCAGTTTATATGTAACTATTGTTACACAAAGTACATGTAACTTTTGTGCATGTTCTTTTTTGAATTTTCAAGTTATTTAAAATAGTTACAACAGAAAAAAAAACAAAAAAACAAAAAACAAAAACAAAAACAATTTTCCAAAGCCAAGTGTAATTGTTTTCAATTCCCAAAAAAGAAAATGTCTGCTTAAAAAATAAAATACATTTCAGATTTTGAAAAAAAAAAAATTAAAACAATTACACAAAGTATTGTTCCAATTTTAAAATACTTACACATTTTACTATAATTTTCTAAATACAAATACGAAAATCTAAAATTTAAAATAGTTACACGATCTATGTGGAGAGACATTTGTTTGCCTTTAATTCAATTATAGAATCTTTGGATATGAGGGGACATGATTTTCGAATTTTGGAACGAAATACTCTCCTGGTATCATAGAGAATTTATTTCTTTAAATTTTAAATAAAAAGTGTTAATAACGATAAGGGCATTTTATCTTGATATCATAAAGAGGACTTGAGGTTTAACTAGTTTTTGAAAGGAGACTTGAGCCTGTACAAGTTTTGAAAAGATGACTTCTCCCCAAACGCCCCTTATTTTTAATCCTTAATATATATTTTTTTTTCTCATTTCCTTCCAGTTAGATTCATCCACTTTAGTTTCATTTGTTCTCTTAAATCTTGTCATAACCAGTTAACCACCCACAAAATCTTAATTTTTTCCCTAATGATCCTCCAACATTTGAATCAAATATGCCCATGATCGATGTCATCATCAAGACCGCTACCATGCCACTATCAGTGTTATTTTACTAGTAACAAGAAACTATTCATATAGGGAATTCTGATTTGACACTGCAAACTCAAATAAGCTTTGGCCTGGATTTGGCCCATGATGACTTGAACTTAGGTGGTTATATATCAAAGAAAAAAATATATCAATGGTGGTATATGTTTCATTATTTTGCAATATATTAAACTTAAGAAAATTTTTATTCCTTTTGTTCCATTTTGTTTGATCACTTTTTTTATTTTGGGATGTTCCAAAATGTTTTATCATTTTCAAAAGCCAAAACAAATTATTATTTTACTTTTCAAAATACCCTTTACAATATTTAAAATTGCTCGGAATATTATTATATTTACCATCACATCAAGTAATATTTTATCATAAAAGGGCGAAATTGCAAAGTTAAAAAAATTGGATCACATGTAATGCATTTAATGCATTGCCTTAATTTGTGTGTTTGGTCGAAGTTGATCAAATAAAGTGGAATGCAGGGAGAATTTCAAATCTTCATGAAGTATTGAGGAAATAAATAAAGAGAGATTGTCAAGGAATTGATCGAAACTCTATCTCAAGTGCAAAGTGACACTATAGTCTTTTGATTCATTTCAACACTATCACTAATTTTCCTAGTACAATTTTAGCTTCTTCCAAATTTATGGCTACAATTTGATAAAACGGAAGCTTTATGAAGCCCATAAAATTAAGGGTAATGTTAACTTACCCCACACTTTTGTCCTACTAGTATATTTAGGAGGATAAGGGTGTAACGCCCCATAAATGATAACACGTTTACTTTTTTATGAGCTTCGTACAAATAAACATTTTCAAAAATAAATTCCTTTTGAAAATACAGAGTATTGCGCAGCTGCAGCTAGCGATGGTTAACCCAAAACTCATCACTATACATTGGCCAACCAAATGAATAAAATTACATCAGCTTTAAATAAAAATAAATGTACGTGATAACTTCCCAAAATCTCAACTCCAATTCTATTATGTGCCTCCAACTGTGATCACCTAAAAATATATTGGGGTGAGCAAACAACAGCCCAGTAGGAAATCCAATTCCTATACAATAAACAATGTTTCAAATATTCTCACACACAGTACACACAGTTATATTCAAAATAATATATAAATCGAATAATATGAACTCCAAATTATATACCTCAAATATAATCCACTTATCAATAATAATTCAATTCCCAAATATATTGGCCTCAATAAAATCAACCATTATAATCCATGACATCAAATAATATCATCATCAATACTTATCAATTGCACAAATCAAATCTTAACATATGTTTCAAAATACTCATCATCCATTGTACAAGAATTAAACCCCTACCTCAAAAATGAGTTAATAAAATGAAAAATCACTGTTGGATTATTTTAATAAAAATAATATATTTTAATATATTATTACTTTTGACCATTTGGTTTTGTAACTCATGTTGTGGCATTAGAATATTGTATTTACTCATTCTAACCGTTTCATGTGTAGGTTATTACAAGAGTTACAAATATACATTTAATCTATATTTTATTACATTAGTAATGTGCATATTCATTAGAGATAATGGCTACTAGCCTTTGAATATATAACCGGATGGAATATTTACATATGGGCGGGTGTATAGTCTTCTTTACTTAAAAGTTTCATTGATAGAGACATACACAATTATATTATTTTAAAAAGGTGAAGAAAGGGTGTATTGTGTGGAGCTTTTGCTCTTCGAATGGTGCAGATTCGTTGAGTCTACAGTGTAAGTGGCTGGGCTGTTATATCCTGGGGACGACGTGCTAGTGAACCTGCTACATCGGACTAACTTCCGCTAAAGGGTGTATTATGTAGAGCTTTTGCTCTTCGAATGGTGCAGATTCGTTGAGTCTACAGTGTAAGTGGCTGGGCTATTGTATCCTGGGGACGACGTGCTAGTGAACCTGCTGCATCGGACTAGCTTCCGCAGAGGCACGAATCGTCTTAAAGAAAGCGAGATACCCGTGCCTCAACCCACCACTTCACTTCTATCGGTAACATTGTTTCATTATTATTTTTATTGTGATTTTTATTTATAATTTTATTGAGAATCCCCAACAATTTTAAGACGAATTGCCTTGAAAGATATAATGTTATCAGATGTCGCATGAGTTCTTGTTTCTAAGAATCCCAGGATATTGAGAATTTGATAGATTATATTATTTTTAAATTATGCTGAAATTTAAAAAAATTTCTTAGTAATTTTTAGAATGCCAAATGTTAGTATTTGTAAAGATTTGGGGTAGAGATCCAAGGACCAAAGAATTTTATTTAAAGGTTTGAATTTGGACCACTTTTCAATTCATAGAACAAGGGAACTTTTGAAGGAAAAATATTTATACATGCAAAAAGAAATTTTTATATTTTGTTCAGTGAGTGGCTAAGATTCATATTATTGTGTGTGAATTGATATTCGTAAAGTGACTGGTAGTACTCATTGCATATGTGCCACGGACAATAGATCTAGGATATGATTCCATCAAAAAATGAATATCTAACGGTTTGATTTATGCAACGATTGTGTAATTATTTGATTTATGTGGTCTTTCTAATATTCTCGACCTGGTTGAGTATTACATATGGATGTAATTTCGTTAGGCCTTAATGGGATGATCTTTTGCTTCTGGATAGTTTATGTAAGTTACTTTCTATTTTCCTATCTATCCGTGAATGCATGTGCATCATTGCTGGGAAGGTGTTTTGCTAAGTGGGCCTATACCACGGTAATATGCAAAGGCATGAATATATATATCTATGGAAAGACTGTTATTAATTGCTATGCAAATTTGCTTATTTCTCTTTTAATTGGTTTCTTTGTTTGCATATTCCTAAGTGCTTGATCTATAAAAGATATTGTATCTTATTCTCCTAAGGCAAGGGAAGCATGATGCTATGTTCACCGTAGCTATTGAGCTGTCTTTTGTTCAACTCAGAAGTTACCATTTCCACACCAAACTCCTATATTGACATGACCAAAGTGTTATTTATATCACTAGTTAGTAATTCTTTGTTTTACAAGCAAAGCAATTATAGATTCAATCGATGACATTTCTTATATTGTTATCGTCATATTGCAAGACCAGGGTTATGGCCATAGGAGTGATTGGTATACACGGAAAGGTGAATCATGTGGTATTTTCATTTTCCCTTGAGAGTTGGATAATGATAGTATTCTGTGTTTTTAGTGGCATACATTGTGTGAGGCATGCAAAGATTAAAGGAGAAATATTTTTTGAAAGTGGAACATTGTTGGATAAATAAATTAGTTGTTTTATTTTGGTTACAAAGTTTGACATATATATTTGATTTTATCTTTTCAGTGATAAGATTTAGTCATTTTCTAACAAACTAATTGTTTGTTTTTGTAACCAGTTAAACATTAAATTTTATTGTTGGAATATTTTAATAAAAAAAGATATTTTAATAATTGTCACATATCCGTTGACTAGCATTGCATGCATTAAAGATAGCTATAACATATTTTTATTGGAGAGGTTACATTGTAGCATTCCTATATGTTTTAATGCATAGGTTACATAGGTTTTAATTGGGCCTTCAAGGCTTGAGAGAGCCGTTTGAGTTGTTAAGGTCATTTAAGGATCTTCATGTGTTTTTATTAGGCAGACTAGCCGTTGAAGCTTTGTGAGCCTATCACCAGTGACTAGAGACATTTATAGGGAGATCACGGTTTCTTGAGAGGCCATGTTGGATTATTTTGATAAAAATAATCAGTATTTTTAATAAATAGCTTTTGACTATTTGTATATTATAATTTATACAGTGTTACTATAATTTTATTATAGTGATTGCTATTTTGTCGTTGGCACATGTTAAATATTTTTATCATCGACTTTTATTGCATGAGTTATATGTATTCATATGAGGTATGTCATGAGCTAGCTGTTGGGTGTTAATAGCTGAGTATGCTACGTTGTTAAGAGTAACTAATGAGATGGGCTACTACTAGCCGTTTGAGGTGGAGTAATTACTTGCCATTGAGGTTTTGACGATTTAGGCTTTACACCTTCTCTTACCGGCTATATTTTGATTAAAAAGTTTTTATTAATCAAATATGATTTTATGAGTTTTAATTATTTGCTAGCCAGTTGATTGATTAATGATTATTCTAGTAACTTTTTGAGCATTAAATTTTTCGTGACCGTTAATTCATTAAATTATTTTGACCGTTAGAATTTGGTTAAAATTCTATAATTTAATTTTTTTTATGTGAATATAATTCACATGAAACTATAAAATGTGTTTATATTAAATAACTTTTAAAGTGTATATTGAGAAACACATTTTCTTTGAAAAAAATGAGTTTTATTCTTATCAGATGTGTTCTAACGGTAAATGCTCAAAATGCATTGTGGCTAGTAAAAAAAAAAAAAATTGAATTGTGGGGGCATACTTTGATGCATGTGAGATGATATTTTTTCTCAATAGAAGAGATAAAAATGTTTTACATTACAAATGTGGATATGTCCTTTAATTCCACAGATAGTGGGGGTTTACAATTGTAGTTAAGTAGTTTTTTGGACTACTAATGTAGCTTATTACATTAGAGATATCCACTATATTTGAAGGTATACTGATGATGATTGAAACTTTCGATCAGATAATTTTGTGTTTACCACTGACTATGTGTTATTGGGAGGTGGAACTATATATTTGTTGAAAAGTCCACCAAGAAGGCAAGCTTATAGCTTTGGCCTCAGTCAGTGAAGAAGCGGGCAGGTTTTGTGAAATATTATTTGAGATATATATGTAAAATTTATCACCGCCTGTCTTATAATATTTGTGAAACTACTGTCATAATTGGCAAAGCCCATATAAATATTCTAATGTGAAATCCAGATATGTGGTATACTGTGTAGATATATTGAAACAATGATCAAAGGCTATAGCTAGAGAAATTATCTAGATTGTTTACATCAAGGGGGATGAGACAATTAAAGCCAATAGAAAATAACCGCCTATGAGGATACCCAACTCGGGGACTGGAGATCCCAAGAACTGGGTTCAATGGGGAAAACGAATCATAGAGTAGGTTGGTGGTGAGATGCAAAAAATTGGAGTTTATACTCCTGGTCCATCCCTATGGTGTAGGTGCATCAATTCTGTAACAGTTATTAGGATGAGATTATCTCTTAATAAAATCTATAGCTCTTATAAGTGGGATGTCATAGTTACAGAAGCATCCTTGACGGATTTTACGTATGTGAGTGTGGGAGTGGGGTCGCTTCCTATGAGAATTTGGCTTGTACTCATGATCACTCATGAAACTGGGATTAAGCATAGGGCCGTAATGTGCTGGCTTAAAAAGCTCAAGTTGACACCTAGATTGCATGTGTGTGACGCAATTTTTTGTATCCCAAAAGCAGTTATAGTTCAAGACTTGATTCACTACTGGCTCTGATACAAGAATTGCCGACTCACTAAGTGAAGGTTCAAAGCATTGCTACCTTCATTAAGCATGATGGTCTATCTTCACCCGATATGTGTTATTTTATTTTTCTTAAAATAAATGGGGGATTGTTGGATTATTTTAATAAAAATAATATATTTTAATATATTATTACTTTTGACCATTTGGTTTTGTAACTCATGTTGTGCCATTAGA
This sequence comes from Liquidambar formosana, assembly GCA_039720395.1. Taxonomy (NCBI): domain Eukaryota; kingdom Viridiplantae; phylum Streptophyta; class Magnoliopsida; order Saxifragales; family Altingiaceae; genus Liquidambar; species Liquidambar formosana. The sequence continues at coordinate 8,660,600 of CM077825.1, forward strand.
ATATTGTATTTACTCATTCTAACCGTTTCATGTGTAGGTTATTACAAGAGTTACAAATATACATTTAATCTATACTTTATTGCATTAGTAATGTGCATATTCATTAGAGATAATGGCTACTAGCCTTTGAATATATAACCGGATGGAATATTTACATATGGGTGGGTGTATAGTCTTCTTTACTTAAAAAGTTTCATTGATAGAGACATACACAATTATATTATTTTAAAAGGGTGAAGAAAGGGTGTATTGTGTGGAGCTTTTGCTCTTCGAATGGTGCAGATTCGTTGAGTCTACAACGTAAGTGGCTGGGCTATTGTATCCTGGGGACGACGTGCTAGTGAACCTGCTCAATCGGACTAGCTTCCGCTAAAGGGTATATTATGTAGAGCTTTTGCTCTTTGAATGGTGCAGATTCGTTAAGTCTACAGTGTAAGTGGTTGGGCTGTTGTATCCTGGGGACGACGTACTAGTGAACCGACTGCATCGACTAGCTTCTGCAGAGGCACGAATCGTCTTAAAGAAAGCGAGATACCCGTGCCTCAACCCACCACTTCGCTTCTATCGGTAACATTGTTTCATTATTATTTTTTATTGTGATTTTTATTTATAATTTTATTGAGAATCCCCAACAATCACAACTGTAGACGCGTAGATCTGTTCAAGAAATATAAAATCTATACTCACAGATGTGGGATTGGAGCTTCCATCTCCTGCAAGCATCCGTCCACCTTCTGCCTCACTCGGCTTCCTCCCTGCCTTTCTCTCTTTCTTTCTTTCTCTCCTCTCTTCTTTTCTTTTATTTCTTTTCTCTCCTCTCTTTCTCCCTTCTTTTCTCCCGTCCCTATCTCCTTTTTCTCTCTCTTCCTTTATTTTTTCTTTCTTTCTTCTCTTCTCATGCACATCTCTCTGCCATCAATCCCTTCCCAATTCTTTTTTTCATTTTTTTCCCACACCTAACCCACTTCTTCTTTCTTTCTTTCTTCTTTTCTTCTTTTGTCTTCTTTATCCACCTAAACCAATTTAATGCAATGTCTCCCAACATCCAACTAACCTCATTTTCATTCTCTATATAAAATATTTAAAATTATCATCATGTGTATAATTTCACCGAATATACACGTAAAATAAATCAATAAATATTCAGGGTATTACAAAGGATATAATTATATCAGTGGGTCCCGTAACCTTATCCTCCCAAATACACTAGTAGGGCAAAGTGTAGGGCAAAAGTGTGGGGCAAATTAGCATTACCTTAAAATTAATGGAGGTATCAAGAGCTTAGGGGAGGGAATTGGAACAGGATGCAAGCAGTTGAATAGACAGCTAAAATAGAAAGGTGGATACATTTTGGAGGTAGAGATAAACAAAGACACGAATAAAATCATTTGAAAAAAGAAAAAGAACTGAGTTGCTGGAACTTTAATTTCATCAAATTACAAATGAAGAAGCACAATATTTGAGTTGTTGACTTAGAGCAAAAAATGAAAATTGAAAACGAAATTCACATCAAAAGGACAAGTGAGACACTAAAACTTACAGAGGCGTTTAACTGCCCAAAATCACACTTCTGATAATTGATGGTGACTAGAAAAAAGCAGTGCTGCAACTTAGCTGAAGAATAATTACCATGGCTTCAAGACTTTAAGAAGGTCAGGAATTACAGGAGTCAAGAGTACGTTTCTCATCATAAATTCTTATCATTTGATACAGAATATGGATATCCCCATTCTAATAGGCTGACATGCTTTACAATGGGCAGTCTTTGCCCAACTGTGATGCAAATATAGAAGCCTGATCTTCTCAAAACTGTTGAAGTAACTTAGGTTATTAACATGTTTTCTTTTAGAAGCATAAGCGTAAGTGAACTGGATGCTCAATTGTTCGTAGTGATTAGTGTGAACCTTTAATAGAAACCAAACACCCAAAGCAGTAAAACTTCATACCCCAAGAAATACTATCTTTTCATAGTCATTGGTGGCCAACCCAACATGTATCTTAATCTAGCAAGGAATGCTAGAAAGATTATATATTATGGATGTGATCGATCAAGAGCAATGACCAAATTGCTTAGAAAACTTAGGACCGCCATTCAGATGATGGATACTTATGGGATGCTGCCAATATACCTTCTTTTTTTTTTTTTTTTTTTTTAGAGAATCTCCACAATAGGAGGGAAATTTATTGATAAAATGAATAGAGAAAGATACACCTAGAAAGGGGGGTACAAATGTACCTTACCCCTTAAAGATGTCCAATACAAAGGGAAAAAATATTTAAACTCTCAAGTATGGAAGACCCTGCTGCTCTAGACGAATAGAAGCAATGATACGAGTAGGAAGATCTTACTTATCTCTAAAAGCAATCTGTTGCTTGGTTGAAACACCATGCCTAGCCAACTGATCTGCAACTGAATTAACTTCCCGAAAAACATGAGTAAAAGAGAAACGAAAATTCTAAAGCATGGAAATAATATCCGACCACCAGTAGCGAAGATGCCAAAGAATAGGTGTATTCCTCTTTAACCAGTTCACCACAATTCTAGAATCAGACTCAATCTCAATAAATCTGCACTCTTTCTCTAAACACAACTTCAGTCCGTCAAGAAGAGCTCTAACTTCAGCAATATTATTCATACATTCTTCGTAAAAAGAAGAGAAACCAATAACAAAAGCTCCTCTATAATCCCTAATAATTCCCCCACCACCACCTAGACCAGGATTACCAGTACATGAACCATCCACATTCAGCTTAAATTTACCAAAGGTAGGTCTAAGCCACCAAAGAATCCTTTGAGGATTGGCAACAACCCGATCGGCGCAATGTGTAAAGTGGAGAGAATAATACAATCTATAGAAGAGGCAGCCTTTTTTGGGTGAAGCAAACCAGACATAGATTTCAACCAACAAATAATTTTTTGAATAACATATAGATGATTATGAGCCTTACCTTCGAACCATCTATAATTTCTTTCTAACCATATCTCCGAAACAATAAATATAGGGGTCATGGCTTTTAAGATTCCAACTTGAGAAGTCAGGGAACTAACACTAAACCAGTGAAGAAACACATCTTTAACCGTATTAAAATTCCCAGCAAGAATACAAAACACATCTTCAAAATGTCTCCAAACTAGTCTAGCAAAATTACCTGATATGAAAAGGTGATGCAAAGACTCAACTTGATGGTGCTTACAACAATGACACCAAGAAGCTAAATGGATGCCACAAGCTTGAATAACAGAATCAACTGAAACAACTGAATGCACAAGCTTCCAAGAAAAACAGAAATTTTGATAGGCACTCTCTTGAACCATATCAACTTCCACCAACTTTGATAAGGCCTTCGAAGACGACATATGTTGTAAGCCGATTTGACATTAAACTTGCCATCTGTAGCTGGTTTCCAAATGAAGTTATCTGGATCATCCCTTAAACATATACCTGAAACCGCAATATTCCTACAAATAAAATCCCTCATAGCCTGAACTAATCCCATCCACCTGAAAATCTGAATCAAACCCTTCTTGAATGGAAATAGTACTAACCGGAGGCTGAGAAGGAGGGAACACAGAACACAAAGCACCAGAACCTAACCAATTATCAAACAATAGGTCCACCTCTCCCCTACCAATAACCCAACAACTGTTATCGAAAATAAAAGGGAAAACCTTCAAAATATGCCGCCAGAGATTGGAACAGCCCGTGTGAACTTGAACTCGAGATAAGTGTGTGCTTTTAACATATTTCAATCTCATAAAACGTGCCCAAAGAGAATCACTGGTAAAGACAGCCCAAGCTTGTTTAATCCTAAAGTTTTTCATCACATTAGTGACCGATCTAATATTTAGACCACCTTCTGAACAGGGGCAACAAATAGACTCCCATGCAATCCACTTTCTCCATTTCTTGCCATTTGAATCACCCTTGAAAAAATCTGAAAAATTCTCTCCAAATCTTTAATAATAGAAGTAGGAAAATGCATTGTAGACAACAAATAAATGAGCATACTACTGAGAACGTGTCTGATAAGAACCAACCTACCCCCTTGCGACAATAACTTACTTCTCCAGCCAGCAACCTTTTGGCGAATGTTCACTAAAAGATTCTCGAAAAGGAGGACTGAAGGACGCCCACTAAAAAGAGGAGCCCCAAGATAAGTGATAGGAAGCTTTTTATGTTGGAAACCACAACTTCTAGCAATAATATTAATTCTAGCCACAGATGTGTCCTTAGCCATGATGAAGCAGCTCTTATTAAAATTTATTTGTTGACCCGAGCAGGATGCATGTATACCTCTCTAAGAACTTCCTCATCCCTAAAATAGAAGATTTTCTGCCATTAAGAGATATAGCAACGTCATCTGCATACAAAAGATGCGTAACAGGAGGGCACCCTCTAGGAGTATAATAGTAACCAATATTCCCATTCTCAAATTCTTTTTGTAAGCCTCTACTAAGAACCTCAGCACCCAAGATGAATAGAAAAGGGGACAATGGATCCCCTTGTCGAAGGCCTCTAGAAGATTGGAAAAAACCTTTATACACACCATTAAGAATCATAGAAAAAACTGCCAATATACACTGTGCAATGAGGAATCAAGATCAATGACCACAACTTCAAAAAGAAGGAAAGAGTGCCACTGTTGCGGTAAAAAGGAAATAAAAGTAGGGATGATTACAAAGAGTTTAGCTGTTAATACTAGTTTTTGCCTGTTCCTTTTTTCTCCCTTTCTAGAGCATGCGTTAATAAAAGCACATTCATTATTTCAAGAAAAGGATATATTCATTAAAATATATATTCCAAGCAACGCTATATCATCTATGTAACTGGTTTGTCCATAAACATATGAGAAGGAACTGCCATTTGTTCAAGTCAAAATAGGACTTGATGATAAAATGCTATCTTTTTTATGCAGATAAGGAAACTATAATAGATTTGTGGTAAATTTAGTTTTTATGAGAAAGAAGACTTATCAATCATTCTGGAACAGAACAAATATGTCTCTGATCAAATATAAATGAAGAATTTGTAAGTTAACTCAGAACAATCTTCCTGGTTGTACATCCTACTTCTCTCATTACTCTTGCGGAAAACAAAATATACATCTAGCACACAGAAGTGGAGAACAGTTTTCAATTCGCAATTCTTTGATCAACTGTGGCCTCTGCATAGGGATTCAAAGTTATGATCAGAAGAGATACTATATTGAGGGCAGCAAACACTCTGAAATAAGCACTAAGAAGTGCAGAGGAGGCCGAAGCCATATCCCAAGAATATCTCAAACCTGTGAAACTTCAGAGCCCCAGCTTTATAAACAGTGGTCAATTCTCACAGACCCAGTAAAAGTTTCAACATAAAGCTTGATCAAGTATGTAATGCAATAAGGACTGCTACATTGACATGAAATCAACATCAGTGGTTGAAGTTTCTACTAGAGTGAAGAAGTTCCACACCATTCACCTGAAAAATGGAAGAAAAGGACTGTCACTAAGAAATTTTGAGAAGTTTCAAGCACATAAATTCACTATTGTAAGTAAATCAAAGTGGTGTTTAGCAGATATGATTGGTTTTCTTTCCTTTCACTGAATGTAGACTAAGTACCTGACTAAAAATTATAGCCGCCTCTGCCTCTATAGTGTGTGTCAAACCGGAATTCATGTGAATGTGTTCACTGGATTACCGTGTCATCAATCTTTATGCAAGGAATGTGGGCTACCTTGGGCCAATCTTCACCTTTCTCCTTTTTACACCGTTGTTTTAGCAGAGGACATTTCTTAATATGAAGAAAAAGAAGCGAAGCCGGCAGCCCATCCTCTGGCAAGTGAAGCAGCTTATCACACATAAAAATCTCAAGTTTTTCAAGGGACTTAAGTTGTTGAAGTTCCTCGGACAGGTATTCGAGATTTGGAAGTTTGTAGATCCAAAGGGAGGTAAGAGTGGTGGGCAATGGCCACCCCTCAGGAAAGGACACCAATCCTAAACATCCACCAAGTGAGAAATATTTAAGTGAGGTGAATTTTTGCAAGTTGTGCTTAACCTCGTTGCTGAGATTCCCACAAGCAGAGATCTGTAGTGATATTATGCTGGTGGGCAGACCACCTTCTGGATAAGAAATAAGACCAGGACAATTATGGACATGCAAATTCCGAAGAGATGTGAGGTTGTTTAGCGAATCCGGAAGAGATATGAGATTCGTACAGTTCCGGATCGCAAGATGTTTGAGTGTTGTGGATGGCTTGCCTTTGGGAAAGAACAAGAGAGAAGAACACTTGTCAATCTCCAAGAACTCAAGTGATGTGCTGCAATTTCCTTCATCATTAATGTTGTGCATCAGCCACTCAGGTAGATACTCCAGGTTCTCGCATTCTTTGATCATAACATATCTAAGCATGGATGGAAACTCCATTTGCGGGAAAGACCGAAGCCTGGGACACCCCTTAATTCTCAATCTTCTAAGAGAAGTGAGGAAGTGTAGTTCGTGTGGCAACTCTTCCAACAGCGGACATTCAGAAATTTCTAATTCTCGAAGAGAAGCAATGTTTTGCAGCCCGATCTTGTTGCAAAGAGTCTTGAGCTCACCACAATTCACAATCCTTAGATCTTCAAGTGCTGTTAAATGTTGAAAAAACCCTTCGGGCAGAAGTTCTAGCTTTGGAATTTTACAAAGATGCAAGGATATAAGCAATACAAGGTCAACTACACTTTTCAACAGCACCTCATTGCATTCCTGCAACACAAACTTACGCAGTGAGGGAAAATTTAAAACTGCAGTCAATTCCTGACAACTATGTATCTCAATTTTTTGTAATGATGGAAGGAACTTTGGTAATTCCCCAAGCAGCTTTGGACATCTCCGCATGGAGAGCTCACGAAGGCAAGGGAATCCTTCTTCTTCAGCTCCAAAAGGATACCATCTTTGCCACTCTAACATGTCCTCAAACTTAAGGGTCCTTAGGGATTGAAAAGGCTTCACTATAGAAGAGCCAACCCCGTAAAACTCAGGACCCACACTCTTTACTCCATCCATTCCTTCGATAATCAGGTCTTTCAACAAGGGTAGTTGCCCAACTGGTGGTAAAGATGTGCAGTATTTACATCTGCTGAGACTTAGAAAGACCATGTGACAGAAGGAAGGATCCCCTGTCCAACTTGAAAATCTTGTGCCAAAGTAGGATTTGACAATAAGTTTCTTAAGGTTTGGATGTGGTCGCAGCATGTCAAGTACCTCTGCTTCATCTCCACGTTGTGAATCATCAGAGTTGTTACTCCATTCTAATACCAACTCATCGAGGTGGCGTTTATCCTTTAAATTAGCCTGCATGGCATCATGAGCATCTACCACATTCTGCAACTTTGAAATGGACAGGGTACCCCGAAGATGCAACAAGTCTCTCAACTCTTCAATTCCGGAACCAGTATCCTTGTTCACAATAAAAGTAGACAATGTTTGAAGGCATTTTAGCTTTCCCAGCTTCAGTGGCATCCTTTGTAACTTACTTCCAGTAACATCAAGATGACGCAAATTTACCAGGTTCCCCATGTCTGCAGGTAACTTAGATAGAGAACGACAATTGCACAGTAACAATGTCTGTAAATTGTACAGTGTACTAGTTGATTCGGGTATCTTCTTGATTTCAGTGTGAGACAAGTCTAGATACCGCAAATGTTTCAGATTGCCAAATGAATCTGGCAACTCAGTGATGGAATACTGACTCAGACACAGGACTCGCATATATGTCATTCTTGGCAACAAATCATGAGAGATCTTATTGTCTAGATAGCAAAATTTCAGTCGGCGCAAATCAAATGGTAGGAAGGTTCGTAACAACTTACATTCATAAAGCGCCTCAAATTTTGTTAAGGTGTCGTACTTTCCACGGATGAATGACATGTGATGTGCCTTCTCGGAAATTTTACAATGCTGACCATCCTCATACCGTACACAAAATTCCCCCGACACAAACAGAGATAGATCGTTGATCAGGCCATGCATCACAAAACGAGACCTATTGGTAATTGCTTGTTGAAAAAATGACCTGGACAATAGATCACGAAAAAACTCATCACCCAAATCTTCCATTCTTTTCATTTTTTCAGGCAGCTGTAGAAAACCTTCTGCCATCCATAACAAGACTAACTTCTCCTTCTCAAATTCATAGTTCTTGGGGAATATTGCACAATAGGCAAAACACCGCTTTAAATGTGCAGGGAGATAATGGTAGCTTAATCTTAATGCAGGAAGAATTGTACTCTTCTCTTGGGGCAAATCCCATATTTCACTATTCAAGATACCTTCCCAGTCGTCAATGCTCCATTTAGACCGCAAGAGTCCTCCAAGAGTCTTCGCTGCTAGTGGTAAGCCTTGGCACTTCTTCGCTATTCCCTTGCCAATCGATTCTAGGCTTGGATGTACATCTGACCTTCTGTTTCCATATGCATGATGCCTAAATAATGTCCAACAGTCCTTATCTGACAACTGCTTCATACGATGAGTTGGACCCGTTCTCATGATTGATGAAACACTTTCATTGCGATGTCGTCACTATAATCTTGCTTCCTCGTGCCCCACCCCCGAAAGGCCTTTGTAGCAGATCCCAGTCATTGTAGTTTTCATTCCACACATCATCTAGAACGAGCAAAAACTTCTTCCCTTGTAGACTTTCCTTCAATCTAACCTGAAGCAAATTTAAGTCCTTGAATTCACAAGCCACCATAGTCATCGACTCCAGAATTGTCTTTGTGACCTTAAGAACATCAAATTCTTCAGACACACAAGCCCAAGCTTTCACATCAAAATGTGCCCGTACTCTTTCATCGTTGTAAACCAGTTGGGCGAGCGTAGTCTTACCAATCCCACCCATGCCCACAATGGGAATTACACAAACATCACTTCTATTTTCCTCATCGGAAAGCAACAATCTAATTATCCACTCTTTTTCACCATTCCTACCATAAACACAAGCCTCATTCAGCGATGTCGTGGGTAGTCTTGGTTTAGTTCCCCATAAGCTCCCTCCAACTCCCTCTTTCAAACCAAGCTCGAATCTTTGATTTGCAATATCATCTAACCTGTCCGTGATGTCCTCCATCTTTGACTCAATTCCTTCACTGAACAAAGAACTAGAAGGAAGCTGAAATGGGACGAGATCCAACATCAAGCTCATGCTGATTTGAGATTCTGATTCCAACTTCGACCTCAGTGCTTCAGTCGAGTACTCGTCCAACACGTCCTCAGCATCGTAGGCAGCGTTTTTGAGCTCGTCGAGCCATATTTTGACAGATGCACTTGTCATTTGCTTCTCTTCAGCATCATTTATCACCGCTTCAATCTTGGACAGAGTTACCTTCAACTTCTTCAGTACATGATCGCTTTTTCGTTCCCGGAAAAAATCTATGAATTCACGGGAAGCTAACCGGTTGAACGCCACCTGTAGAAAAGCTGAGAGAAAAGCCTCGCCTACAGTCATGGTTTCTTTTGAGAAGGAAGAAAATATTTTCTAGTAGAACAAACAAACTGGAAATGGGAGCAGGTAGAGCAATGAGTGAGCGAGAATTTTGTGCCGTGAAAGCCTCTGCAACCTCTCTTGATTTCTTATTTCAATGGTGAGGCAAAAAGTCTTGATTCACACCATCTCATGCTGGACTAAATTGGAGCTTTGTGACCAAAAAAAGAAAAATCAAAATCAAAATCCACCTCGAGAAGAGAAAAGCTATGTGAACAAAGGAAAATACGGAGTAATGGAAGAGAGCCGACAATCCGTCATGGTGGGCTACGTGTCGATGATTACTACTGAGAATATGTCCACCTCGAGTAGAGAGTGGCCAGATGACCAAGGAAACAAAATAGAAAAGAGAAAGGCAACAAGTAGCGATGGTGGTCTATGCAAGTGTTGGGGAGTTAAAACCAAGAAAACAACCACAAAAAAGGCTGGCGTGCCACTAAATGTGTTTTTTGGAAGATAATTATTTTCCCATTATGCAAGTAGATTCAAGAAAATAATGTCCCAAGGACACAAAGCCTAATACTCTCAACTCTATTCTATGAAATGCACTTAAAAGAATAGTTACAAACACAATGTTGTTACAATCTTAATTAATATCCCACATCGATTAAGTATGGATTTGACCACATATATATATGTGTGTGTATTAGTTCTTGGATACTTTCTCCTTACAAACTGGTTTTCAAGGTTGAGTTCTATCCATTAGTATGAGATGCAGCTTAAAAATTATTTAAATTTAAATGCGAAGGTAATTGCTAGAGCAATTGCGTTATTCCATGCTATGTCTCACCTACACCTTTGTTTTGTTATATTTTATACCTTAAACTTCTTGAAATTCTAAATTTTCCTCCTCTAATTTTTTTTAACCCCTTTTATTTTTCTTTCCTAACCCTCTTATTTTTATTTTTTTCCTCTCTATAAAAGCCCCACTATCTCATTTGCACTAGGAAAAACTTAATACCCTCTCAAGCGTCTCCCATTGAATATGGTTTACCAATGAATTGAAAAATTTTGTAATATTTTTTTATCTCAAAATCACAAGACTAAAAAAAAAAAAAATTAAACTAAAGCTTCTTAAATATTTTAAATTAAGATAAGTAACCAACTAAACTTCACCACCCCTGAGCTAAATTCCTATCTTCGTCTCTAGTAGTGGTTTTGGTGGTGATGGAAGGTGATGATGTTGAGGATCTAAGTTTCCCTTTATTGAAATTTGATAAATTCCACCTCAAACTTTAGAAATTTTGTCTTGGTCAAACTATAGAAATTTCACCGAACACGAATTTGCAAATATAATTTCTATATGCATAGATATATATACACAATCATATATGTATGGATTTGGCCTTATAAGGATGTGTCAATGTAAGTTACATTTATATGTGCATTGGGAAGTTGTATCCCATAATCTACTAATGCATTAGGGTAAAATTCTCTAATGCACATGTTGATGTAAGTTACATCAGCATGTCCTTCTAGGATTAGACTTCTATATATATAAGCACTAGAATGAACCTACACAATGATCGGGAATCGCAAATAAATATGAAGACAACCAATACTTTAGTGATACAGAGCTTAGGCCAACATGTCTTTGAGGAGGAAGACGTGGTTGAGAGGCCAATTGATTTGAAATTTAAACCCCTTTTGAGAAATTTGAATCCTAAATTGAAAGAGGAAGCCATTAATCAAAGAAAAAGAGAGAGCTTGAGAGAGAGAGAGAAAGAGGGATTTTCAAAATTTGAAGTGAGCTTGAGAGAAAGAGTGTGCGTACCTAATAAGAGAGGAAAGGAGGAGAGAGAGAGAGAGAGAGAGAGAGAGAGAGGTGTATGGGAGAAGGCAGCAAAAGAGTGGAAAAAAAAGAAGAAGAGAAAAAACAAGGAGGAAAAAATGAAAAAAAAAAAAAAAAAAAAAAAAAGAAAAGAAAAGAAAAAGAGAGAGAAGGGAGTGCGTACAAGAACAAAGAGAGAAAAGCTGTATGAAAAAAAAAAAAGAAAAAAAAAGGCAGCTTACATCATTATGGCTTTGTGGTGCGGGCCTAAAATTTAAGAAGGAAATTGGATTTTGGTGGGGTTGACTATTAGGAAGCCATCTTATCAAATGCTAAGATAAGCAAAAATTCCTTTTTATATTACTAGATATAGAACACATGCATTGTACGTGAATATTTTTAAATAATATTAATTATAAAAAATAATAAATACATAAAGATTTTATATTTTTTCATAAAAGATGAAATTTAAAATTCGAAAGTACAACAAAAGATTAAAAACTCTTTAGATATATATTCATAATTTTTTTTCTTCATAAAACGGAATATTTAAAGAGTTTATATTCATATATATTATCATGCAACTTGATAGTTGCTCTAAAAAAGGAATTTGAGTAAAAATCTAACTTAATTTGTTAAGAGTTTAAATTAAAATCTAACTTTAATTTGTTACCAAATAATAAGAATGTTTATTATGTGTTTCAATTAAAGGAAGGGTAGATATGCATTTTTTTAAAAAAAAATAAGGGTATATTGGTCATTCAAAAGTTTTTTTGAGATTCAACCTTTTATAGGTAGTATAGATTTGCAGAGCAAAATTTATCAAAGAAGGGAGAAGTCGCCGTTAATGGAAAAGGTAGAGAGAAAGTTGAAACTACTGTTGATGGAGAAAGTGGAATTTACAATCCGGCTATTTATTTATTATATAGGAATTATAATTTCCGTTTCTTTTGAATTCCTATTTGTATTTTATATATTAAGGTACGTGTTTTAAAATATATTAAGGTATGTGTTCCGGCTATTATTTTAGAATTATAGTTTCCATATTCCTATATATTTCTATTTATTATATAAGAATTATAGTTTTCATTTCCTTTGAATTCCTATTTGTGTTTTATATATTAAGGTATGTGTTTTAGAATATATTAAGGTATGTATTTTAAAATTATAGTTTTCATATTACTATATTTCCTATATATGCAGAAAAGTGGGTAGTTGTGTATTTAAAAATTAAAATAAGAGTATATTAGTCAATCAAAAGTTTTTCTTACATTCATCTTTTTATAGGTAATAAAGAAATAAATATAGATTAGTATAGATATAGTCTTCTAGGCAACCACATGACGCATTTTTTAGTTTCCAGATAACTTTCACTTTTCATAATGTTATTTTTTTTATAGTCATTGTTTTATCGATACCCAAACCCTCAGTAACTTCCCAACGGTTATTTTATCCTTTTTGTTATTTATTTATTTTGTTTGGTATTCTTCAGTTTTTGTTTATAATTAATTTTGAGTCAAAATTTTATTTTACTTGTTACAATAACTTTTATATTATTTTTTTGTTGCATTTTACTTTGCACGGATTCACCGCTGGTTTTCATTGTAATGGCAAATTTCACCAAGAAATCTCTCATCCAAAACCGAATTTTCCTTTTGCAATTACTTTCATATTAGCTATGACTTTTTGGAGGGTCACGGATGGGAACTCTCTCGAGTCTTGATAACTAGGCTTTGCAGCTACCGATCCAGCGGATTAAAAGAATGAAATCATGTATTACTTGGGACTTGGGAGTTCACAATACCTCTAAAGCTGTTATCACACTGATATTCAGGGTGGAACGTTGCCATCATCTGGCCTGGGTGGACACTTGCAACTTTGCAAGCTGCAACAGTAGCTACCAAAATTGAAGGGAACTCCAAGGGGTGGAACCTTGCAATCATCAGGGTGGACCCGCTATCTATTTCTCTCCCAGAATTGAAGCCTACTTAAATGTCAATATTATATTAATAAAGGAATAAATTGGTGCCTACTTTTCACATGCAAAAGAATATCCACCTCTAGAAGAGAGGCCATGTGACCAAAGGAAAAAAACTGGAAAAGAGAAGCGATTACTACTAAAAAAATATTCCCCTCTAGAAGAGAGAGGCCACGTGACCAAAGAAACAACATTGAAAAGAGAAAGGCAACCAATAGTGATGGTGGGCCATGTGTTGATGACTTGATGTTTACTACTTATAAGAAGTTTGAACAGCTGATCCCATTTGTCTACTTTTGCATTGTGAAAAATTGATCCATTTATTCCACATTGTGTTTGGAAAAGAATTTGACAAATCTCAAAGAATTTTAATATAATAAAAATCAAATTTCAGAATTTATAAATGTTAGAATTGTAAAATTACTAATCTCAATTTTTTTTTTGAGATTTTGCAATTCCGTTGTTGGCTGGGTGGGAGCGGTGGTGGTGAATACGTCGGTGGTACTATCGTTGGGTGATGGTGATGGGCCGTGGTGGGCACAGCAGCTAGAGAGGAAAAGATTTCCTAAAGCTAGCAAAGGGGATAATAACTCTTCCATTGACTAGTTGTCTGGTTAGCCAGCCGGTAAGAAAGATCTGTTCTTTCCTCTCTTACTTGGCTTATAATTGGCAATACCCTTCCCAAGTTACTAAAAGGGTGGCTTTCAGCTTTCTGACTACTGGTACTACTGGCTGGCAGACTACTGTAACTAAAGACCTTTCTTTTCCTTTCTTACTTTACTCTATGAATAGTGACCTTATTCCTCTTCTTTTCTGTCTTACTAGTTCTGCCTTACTTACTGCCTTGTTCGACTATCCGGTTAGACAGACCTTCTTTACTTGTCTCTTTCCGCTTCCCTTTCCTACTAGCCTAGCCGTATAGACTAGCCACTATAGCTTCCTTACATCAGTTACCTCCTTAATCAACTGTACTAATAGCCGTACTAATACCTTCTTTATGACTAGTTGCTTTAGTCTTATCTACTTAGGAGCTGTCTTACTAGTAGCTATCCTTGCTTTGCCAATCCAGCTAGAGAAGAGCTCTTTCTTGCTTTATTGTTTTACTAGGATTAACCGTCTTACTGGACTAGTTGCCTTACTAGCTGCTAATAGCTGTCCTAACTAGCTGCCTTATTGAACTAGTTGCCTCTCTTACTAGTTGCACCATTACAACTGAGCTGTCTTACTAGCGGCTATCCTTGTTTCGAACAACCAAAATAAGGTGGGCTAGCACAGCTATATGGACCCCTTCCTTAAGGGATCACTTGTTTCTAGTAGGCTTTCAGGTGCAAGCAATGGCTTTTCAGTAGCAAGAGGAGGCCTGAAAGTGCTAACAAGCCGTGCTAACAGCCCAGCCCTAAGGGATAGGGGGAAGAACAACAAACAACTCTAACAAAAGCAATCCCCCTAGCAGCCCAGCCCCCCTAAGCCCTCTGGGGAATACCTACTACTAGGGATGGCAATGGGTCGGGTCGGATGCGGGTCGGCACTACCCATACCCGACCTGACCTTTAATTTATCATACCCATGCCCGACCTGATACCCGATGGGTATGAACAATTAACCCCCATCCCCGATCCACTGTTTTATTGGACTACCCATGCCCGACCCGCCCATACCCGACCGCCCTGTTGTGAGGATTTTTTTCCCCCAAATTCCATTTTTTTTGTTACTTACACCTATTACATGTTATTCATATAATCATATACCAAGCTTATAAATGTTTTTAGCACCTAATTAATATGATCTTGTTCAAATAAAATCATACCTAATATGATCACACAAATATTATACACAAACATAAAGATTAAAAAACAATAAAAATACATAATGAGCCTTCGAATGGCCTCCATAAGCCTATATCAAGATAGGTTTAAGTAGGTATTTATATTTTATTGTAAAAAATATATATATTTTGTAAATATAGTGGGTCGGGTCGGGTCTTCGGGTTTTTTCTTGTTGGGATCCATACCCGACCCGTACGCGAAATTTTTTAAAAATTTATACCCAATCCCGACCCAATACCCGAAAAAAATAAAAAATACCCGCCCATTCGGGTATGGATCGAGTCAGGACTCTATGGATCGAGGCGAAATTGCCATCCCTACCTACTACTGCAAATGCTTACCACCCCTATTCTCTCAATAAAGCCTCTCCTTTATAGATGAGGGGGAGTCCCTTCCCTACCCTTCCAAAGAAATGGCTTGATTTGCCAAAGGGATGAACCCAAGGTCACATCAAGGGGCGGATCTAGGAATTTTCCTTAGTGGTTGCACATAAGAACTACTAGCAGTGATGACTGACCGACGAAAATTTGATCAATTTAACACCAAATCCCCCTTCTCCCTATTCGAGTGAGTCTTCCGTGTAACTGACATGGCCACATTGAGCCAATAAAAACCAAGTAAAGTGGGATTGTAGGACAAAAAAATACTCTGACAATCTGACTTTACTTAATTTTTATTGGCCCGTGACACCACATCAGCCGTGTCACAATTACATACAAGTTTTTCTCTTCCCACAATGACTACTGACTATTGTGAATGAGAGAGAGAGCTTTTTTTTCTTTTTTTGGATTTACTATACAGCTTTATTGCTTTGGAAAGGAACCAAAGTACCATTTGTACCAAACAGAATTGATAAAACAACAAAATTGGGCTTTTACGGCGTGCAAAAAACGCCGTTAATGACTTTCCACAGCGTACATCTGTACGCCGTTAGGTGCAATGCCGTGGAAAGTATACGCCGTAAATAACCTTATTCACGGCATTTTAGGCTCCAAAATTGAAGGGAACTTGACTCGATCCAAAAGGTGGAACCTTGCAATCATTACCCTTGCAAGCTAGTTGCAACATGGGACAGAAATTCCCCAGCTCCTGCTCTCTATTTCTCTCCACAGCTACCGCCAAAATTGAAGGCTACTTAAATGTCAATATATAAAGAAAAAATTGAAATATATAAATCAGAATGAAAGCTGCTTAACTGATGTAGGTTGTGATGCAGTAGAATATACACGGTCGAGACTAGCTCACCAAATTAATCAATAAGCTTCCACTAATCTGTTCATTTTTGCAAGAACAATGCTAGATAGTAGGCAACTACGATCCATATTCTCCCAAAAACACAAAAGTAGGAAAATAAAGGAGAAACTCTCTTTTAATATTATTAATCAAAATAATCAAAGTTTAAACTAAAACTGTTTGCCATAAGGCTTACATCCCTTTATATAGAGAACTAATAAGAAAACCTAATTCTACTAGGATAAGAAAATATTAATCTTCTAAGAAACTACTTAATTAAAGCAACAAATAATAAGGAAATAAATAAAACCTTTTTTTTTTTTTTGCTAGAAGAAATAAATAAAACCTAGAAATAGGAAAATAGACTAAAATAACCCAAAATACCAAAATTGCTGCAACATGAACCAGATCTTGAAACGGCGACAGTCAAATAGTCCGGCATGCGTACGCATAAGTGAAGTATATGTACGCTCAAGTTGCCATGCGTACGCATACTTGAAAATATGCGTACGCTCCAAAAAGCATACGATGCGTTCTGCATCACGTTGTGATATTTTCCAACAGAGAACACTATCTAAGTTTGATGAAAGGGATAAAAGGTTTTACAGTTGGTAACATGACTTTCTCAACTTGGCCCTGATGCATGAAATATCCATTAACTTAAAGGGTTTCACACTCTCAACGTTACATGAGAATACATAAGTTCCTCATGCCCATGTCGATTTAGGGTCAAAGACTTGCTACTCCCTCTTTAAAAATTTTGGAAACTAGAGCACGATGATTTCTATGTAAATTAATTATTCCAATGTTGGCATAATGATTTTATTTACATTCTTCAATATGAGATTCAAAAGTCAGTCTCGAGTATGGCGGTGCAAAAAAGAACACCGAATCCATCGAATCAAACCAATCCACTCTATATACTATGGATTAACCCAAGCACTTTGAGAAATTAAGTGATGCAATTTGAATTGATTGACCAATAAAATTGGTGATATGGCTAGTAGATTGAACTTTGTCAAACCGGATCAACCCACTTTTAACAGTACATATACAAAATTGGAATAGGAATTACAATTCGATCTGATCTTAAATTCCAATTCTGGGCACAAGTATCCATAAGAGGTTTTTTTTCTTCATAGGAATTAAACCTAGGTTGTGGCAAGCATGTGATCGAGTGGGCTTTCGCCCTATGGTCTCTGGATCCTTGACTCGACTATTTCCTCTTCATAAGGTCATTACCCACTTGAGCGGATAATTAGTCAGAAAACCTAGTGGAAACTCTAGGAGTATGGGAAGTTAAAGCGTACCTTCCACTTCTTAAGATGTAAATACTAGAACCAACTAAACTACCCGTCGAGGTTCTTATTGTACAGAGTCAATCATCATAGTAAGGAACTCCAATCATTATTGCCCGTGGACATAGGGCAAAATGTTGAATCACGTAATTGTTTGTGTTTTGTGATTATATTACATCTTGACATCCTGTTAATTGTTTAATTCTTTCTGTCTATCTATTTGTTTTGGTTTGCAATTGTTTAGTTCGATTTTCTTTCCTTCAGGTTAATGTTCACAGTGGACTATAGTTTATTATGACACTCCCAGATTTCCAATTCTTCAAGATCAGTATTCAGTAAGAGATTGGACAAAAATTCGTATTCTTTAGCTTATAGATAATCTATGAACCCAAATAGGCTGTGCATGTTAAACATCAAGTTGATCGAGCAAGAGATGATTCAAAGATTTATGGTTTAGAGTGATAACATATAAAAGTGCCATGCATGATGCAAAGGACAACGACTTAGGAATCCAAAATAACGAGTTTGATTACGAAATTTTTTTTATTTAATTTTTTTATTTTGGTTAAGAAGGAAAAAATTGTAAAAGGTTATAATCAATTGATTTTTTTGGTATTTTAAATTAAGATAAAATTCTAAAAATCAATCAAAGTTTGGCCTCCCTCACTCAAATTCCTGGCTCTGCACTAGTTTCACTCACTCAACCTTTCATGAGAATACATAAGTTCCTCAGACCCATGCAGATTTCAGAACAGAGACTAGCTACCCTTCTAAAAAATTTGGAAACTCAAGGACATCGATATCTATGTAAATTAATTCATTAATTATTCCAATATTAGTATGATATGATGACTTTATTTACATTCTCCATTATGAGATTCAAAACCGTCTCACGTGCTTAGTGATACTAGTCTTTTCTCATAGCACCCCAAAAAAAAAAAAAAAAAGCACTAGAGTTTTTTCTTCACCATCAATATCTTTTTCTTGTACAGAAATGCAGTTTCTTTAAAATTTAAAATTTAAAATTTGATAAAATGGAAATTTTAATAAGCCCATATAATGGAGGCATGAAGAGCTTTGGGAAGAAAATTGGAACAGGATAGAAGCAGTTAAATAGGACAGGAAGAAATAGAAAGCTAGATACATTATGGAGGTATAGATAAACAAGGAGATGAATAAAATCATCTTTAACAAAAAAGGAAAAACCCACAAACTTGCAATGGAAAAGCACCCAATCCAACCAAGATTGAAGAGAATATAGCCACCCAAAATCACAGGCTGCTGCAAATATAGCGCAAAAGGTAGAGAGAAGGTCGCACAAAGTAATGCAGGTTTTTGTACCCAAGCAAAGCCAAGATACTCCGAAGCCAAAGTGATGAACCAGCTGTGTGCAAGAACTAAGCTTTCTAAGCCAACTGTGAGAGCAAGAAGAGTCACGTAGAAGTCTCTAGATCTGACCTTTTAGCTACCACCAACCAGATTTTGTCTACTTTTCTTTATTTTAATTTATTTGCCCAAGGCCCAAGTGGTTAGAAACCATGTAAACAAATTGGGTCAGGCCATAAGAAACGACGCCCAACATAAAGCCTAAGAGTAGACATATTTTCCATCAAAACACCCTAAAACACCCATAAACACAATAATACTATACAGAAGTAATCTGACATTCCAAAGTAACACCAAACTATACCATAGAAAGAGTACCAGAAAACATAATAAGGTCATCATATCCATCATTAAGATAATGGCATCCACCAAACGACGTACTGAGTCACCAACATGAAAGTACAAACCAACAAGAACCAAAAAAACAACCCACTGCCAGCATCAGGAACAAAGCATAACATGAATCCAACATTGTGTGCTCCACTGTGAGAAGGTTATCCCATTGCTGCATTGTGTCAACTCCAGATTACCTGCAGTTTTCTGGATAGGCTGCACAAAATGGAAGTTATAAGAATACATAGCTTTCATATGATATGAAACACAGTCCAATAATTAAAACATAAGAATCCCTGTTAATGATTACCATTGAATCACGTGGGATTCACCCCCTTTGGAAGCCTCTTTTGATATTTCCTCATCTTATATAATTGGAAGCTAGCACACTCCATTTCAGCCCTTACAACGTAGGATCCATAAAACAACTGCTCAGAAACAAAAATAATCTGAGTCCTTCCAAAACAAAGACAAAGTTTCAAATCTCATGTGGAACCAAATGCGCTTCTGATGGCATTTTCGAGGAACAGCAAATCTTCCCCTCAAAATCCAAATATGGCAAAAAGGCAATCTGTAGATACAATAATGACAAGACAATCAGCAGAATGCACCCGTAATGTTAACATGCATCAACTTTACATTTTGAAGAAACACAAGATAGCATGCACTTTTTCACAGCCACACAGGTGATAAATCAACTAATATATATGTCAAACCTTGGACAATCCAAAGTTGATATTATTTCTTTTGACATCAAGTACGCAGGATGTAGACAGATATTGAACATTGTTATTCAACATCAAAATGGAAAATTTCAACTGCTAGTATTGATTGTTCTCAGTGGAAAACTAGGCTTTTCCAAATTGGAATTCGTGTAAATTCTACATGCTTACTGAAGTTTAAAAGTTCGAGGGACAAGTCTAAATCATTTTATATTGATGGTAATAAGTACGTTGGCACCACCAAAATGATTAAAGAAAATAACTACACTAGAAATATTTGTAGTTTCGGAGATTCCAAATGAATCGCATTTTACTTTTCCTTAATACAATAAAAAAGTCCAATACATAAGGATCTGAAGCAACTAGGTAAATGGAATTATAAACACAAAGCTAATACCCAAAAAAAAAAAAAAGGTTGCTCATAAGAGAACACAACCAATGATCATTAAAGATGATTAAAAAAAAAAAGGAAACTGCCAAAGTGATGCTGGTGTGAAGAGAAAATTTGTAAATCAACAAACCTTGTCATGTTTCTTTGAAAGCCATCTCAATACACTCCTAATAGCCCCATGAAGCTTTCTAGACTAAATTTGTGACAATTCAGATGCTACTCAACTGATCCAAACTTGGCAGCACTAAGACCATAATTTGCAGGGATAGCACCCTGAATTTCCTCTTCAATCATCCTCTACTATAGAATTTAATTTTAAAATTTGAAAAACCTGCAAAATTCACATAATCATTTATTCATCCAACAATAGCTGAATGGCTGAATGCACAGATAGAACAGTGTTCAACTACCTCGACGGCTAAGGTGCGAGTTTGTGCTGTCCTTATTCAAGAAAAGGCCTTCTGGTATTCAAACTCAGCTGCACAAAGTGATGTTCTGTTATTAGAAATTTGTTTTTGTTATTTTTTCTTTTCTCCTTTTTTTTTTTTTTTGGCCAAAAAATCGTGACATAAAGAACAAAACTGCAAGTGTAAACATCCCCTAATAATAGACAAAATCAAGAGATCGAACTTCTTAACTGGAGGGCACCCTAGCTTAACAAACCTTGGCTAAGTCATGGTGAACAGTGAAAGCTTCATTTAAAGACCTTGATAAGCAAAGAATGCTGGGAAAGATTTGATTATGCAAACATGTCGGATTGCAAAAATTGATATATTCTCCAAGGATATGTCATAAGATAGAATGCCGCTCATGGCAGTCAGCTAAGAGGAATAAAAAAAAATTACTCAAATTTTAATCAAAGAAAGAAAGAGAAGAAATGTAGGATTTAAGCGTTTTGGGTTAACTATATACTGAAAATAATGCACATATACAGTAACATAATAACTTCATTTATATTGTTTTTACTGAAAGTTAAACATCTACCTGACTAAATGTTGGAGTTTTCCGCTTGAGCTAAAGAAAATCGAAATTCCTCCAAGCATGAGTGCTAATGAGATCACTTCATCAATCTATGCAAAAGATATGAGCAATCTTGGGCAAATCTTCCACCAGTCCTATTTCTTCTGCAAAGAAAGTCCTGGAGACCAAAACACTAAATGATCCCCAGCTTTGTGAGACAGATGAGGTGTTGAAACCCCTTCTTGTCCAACGATTCAGATTTTAGGAATTTATACTTGCATAGAGATCTAACAACGGTGGGCAGTAGCCAATCCTTCACGGCTTCACCAAGACTCCAACAGTGACCAGTAGCATTCCCAAATTCTACAAGGGAGGCAAGTTTTTGCAAACCCCACTCGGTGGAAGGCATTATTTTGTCACACTTTCAGATGGAAAGTATATATAGTTTGAAGGGTACCCACATTTCCAGGAATGACATGAGATTCAGAAGACATTGTGCATTTCTCAAACGCATGTGAGGGTGTGCATCCATCCAGTCAGCCAGTAATTTGAGATTCTTGCAAAACATGATGGGAAAAGTGTGTCAGGCTTGAAATGCACTATCCTCAGGGGCAAAATGCACAATTAGAACACTCCCAGATTTGGAAGTTCACCCATGATGATTGGTCTCAGAAACCTGTGAAAAGGTTCAAATAAAATTAATTATAGGCAATGAAAATGAGGGTTTATATTATTTACCAAAAAACGGAAATCAATTGAAAAACCCTTTAGAACTGCATTCCATAAGCATTCCAAGAATAGAAGCAAACTAAGAGAACGAACTAGTAAATTGCAGAGCACTTCAACTAATATATGTTCATTTGGAATTTGGGAGTCTTTGGATATAAAAAGTAATCCTCCAGCAACAATATGAACATTGGACACTTACAAGTGCAGGTAACCTTAAAGGTGTTAAGGTTAAATGCTTACGATTCTTGTGATGGACAATCACAAGTGTCATAGATTAGAAGCCTGCAAAATAATCAAAAGGAATTAACCGTAGAGTCATAGACCATGTAATCGAGGTCTAAGAAATACAAATCGATAAATCAAATTGCACGTCACGGCACCCCCACTCTGTAAAAACTTTAACTTAGTGCTGCGCATGCATGCGCGCACACACACACAAGGGAAAAGTATTAGCATTCTTTTGCAACATCAAACTTACATTATCAGCATTTGTTTCAACAAAACGCATTGTTTTTTAACCCATTAAAAAGCAATTGCCATATAATTTTGAAAGCAATTGCCAGATGTACAGGGTACACGACTATAGACGATAACAAAAAGCAATTGCCATATAATTTTGAAAGCAGAAATCAGATGACCACAGTTCCATTATTGGGTTAAAATAACATTACTAGAGTCCATGTTTCTTGGTTATGTGAGCGCTTTTCTTGTAAGCAATGACATGCAAGCAGGGCCATGTCCATGAAGCAACCACTGATTTAAAATGAGAAGTGGCTACTGTGTAATGCTATTTTTATGGAGAGAGAAACAACAATAGCTAACCATTGAGGGACTAATGATTCCTGAATTTCGAAAAACATAGGGAGCTTAGAGTCTTTTCCTGGATGGTAAAAACCTTACAAGTTAACCGATAATTCAATAAGCAATATTTGAATTTACCAAGTTAACATAAAACTGTTATTAAAATATTTATTAGTACGGCCTATTATTTCAAAGAAAGAGGAAAATATAGGTGATATAGCTACACATTGAATATTGTAAATTTGCTGAAGAACAAGGCCTAAGATTACAAAACTAGGCACCAAAAACACTAAAGAGTACCAACCATAGGATGATACATCCTACACAGGGAAATTTGCAAGGGTAAAAAAGAGTGAAACTTTAGGTAGTAGAAATGTCAGTCACCATTTATATGATAAAATTGCTCAAGGTATCAGTCTCTGGCAAAAGAGATGTGCCGAAACAGTGAACTGCCTGGTACCATGAGCAGATGACCAAACTTGAAATCTAGTAAAGAGAGAATACTGACAGGCCATCGTCCAGCAATAACAGGAGCATTGAACACACTCCTTAATGCACAATCATTCATACGATAGTGGTTTTGTGGTGAATCTGAAACTGACATGGGCTTGTGTTTATTATAATGATGATCAAAAGTCTAGTGAGGTTATTAGCAATAACATTGTTGTTAGAAATTCTTGAGTTAATCAGAACTAGTAAACAGCCAATAATTGGCAAGGAATTAACAGTAAACAGTGAAATTGAGGTCTATACACCAAAAACACAAATCAACTGAACAAACCTGTAGAATGGTAGTTTCTGGTGGTAATCTTGCTAAATAGTGTAGAACAAGTACCTGACTTGAAAGTGGGAAGTTCCAATAACTTCAGCAGTCTGAATAAAAACAAATCAGAGTGTGAATGTGCTCATAGGTTCACTTGGTCGTCAATCATTGAGCATTGGATGTGGCAATCTTGCACAATTCTTTCCATTTTTCTCTTTTGAACTGTTGTTTCAGGAAAGGACATTCCTTCATAATAGAAAAAGAGAGTCCCAGCAACCGGAGATTAGGGCAGCCCACAATCTTTAGATTTTTTAAGAGGTAAGGTATCAAATTCCCTTTTTGTCCACAAAGTTTACAGTTTAGAGCCTGTCAATCCAGAGAGATAAAGAGTGGTAGGTAGTGCCACTCATTCTGTACCCTATAATGTTAAGTTTTCAAAGAGAAGAAAACCTTTGCAACTACTCAATCCAGGGAGAAAAACGTTCTGGACATCATGATATATTCCCTCCTTGAAGAAATCTGACGATTCACATTAGAAGTGCAAAGACTTGAAATTCTCATGACTCAAGGAGACAAAATTGTGAGGTTTGTTTTGGGTGCCAGGGGGGGGGGGGGGGGGGGGGTGTGGTGGTTGTTGCAATCCTACCCTGCAAAAAGATGCCACATTAAGAACTCCCAAATTGGAAGAACATCCATGACGATTGGTGTTGAAAACCTACAAAAGAATTTATACATAATTAAAAATAGACAATGAAGTGGAGACCATAATATGTACCAAGAAACACTCATCAAATAAAAGAAGCTGCAGAACTGCATTCCAAAAGATTTCCTAAATTGGAAACAAATTAAGAGATCGAACCAGTAAACGGTAGAGCACCCAAGCTTAACAAAATTCTGAAGATTTGTGGTGAGTTGTGGAAGCTTCATTTTGGCCCTTGATCAAGCAAGACTCGCTGAAATATATTGTGCATGCCATCATGTAGAATCCAGAGAGTTGATCAAAATCGTCTTGGATAGGGGGGAAAAAATCAGCTGAAAGACAAATGAAAATACATAAATATAAATATATGCGTATAATATAAATTGGAACTTTAAAGCAATGTAGATTACACTAGTTTGTATGTAGCAGCAATACAAAATCGATTTCTATATTTCATTTCCTGAATGTTGAATAAGTTCCTGACTGAAAATTGGTGTCATTATTACTTCAACATTGTAAGTGAAAGAAGGGGTCATTTATTACCTTACTGCAGGTGATTTGAGCAATCTTGGGCCAATCTTCCCCTTTCTCCCTTTGGTGGCATCATTGTTTAAGCATAGGATAGACTTGTATACTTAGAGAAGAAATGGGTCGAGCAGCCTATCTACTGGTAAAGAACAATATGAGCAAAGGACCCTAACAAAATGAAGGTATCAGCAAGACGGTTGAGGATTCTATGGTTTCTCGGAAAGAGATTCAGAATTTGGGAGACTTTGGGTGGAAAAAGTAGGCCATATTGGTAAGCAGAAATCACTATAGGATTGATACATAATATGTTATAAACATTATGAAATGTTGGATTCTCAAAATTCCAGCTCTGAAAAGACTTTAACTAGATGCTGGTGGCAACCCAAAATAGCTTGAACATTGGCCTTAGTTATGCTTAAGATATAAAAATTAATTAATTAAAGAAGAAGAATAATTTGATAAAGGTTTTTTGCATTTTGTATCCCCACTTGGTAGTGAATCAAACTGAGTAGATCAAGGTGTAGAACAAGTACCTGACATTGAAAATTGAGTTGTTGCTCCTAGCCTTCCATTGTGTGAATGTGAGAGCGGGCAGTGGACTCATCTGGATTTAGGTCATGTGATTAGTTTGTTATTGATCTCAACGCATGGGATGCAAGCAATCTTGGGCCAATCTTTTCCTCTCTTCCTCTGGCACCGTTTTTCAAGCAAAGGAGACTGCCAGATATAAAGGAAAGAAAGGGAGGGGGGCAGGCCCTCTTTTGGCAAGCACTGGAGCTTTGGGCACTCCACAATGAATAGCTTTTCAAGGGAGGTGAGGTGTTGAAGCGCACTATTGTCCAGGTATTTCAGATTTGGACATGTCCGGATATCAAAAGAGGTAAGAGTGGACGGCAGCAGCCACTCCTCTGGAAATGACTCTACTTCATTGCATCCTTCAATTACAAAACGTTTAAGAGACACCAGTCTTTGTAAGCCCCACTCCATCCGACGAGCCGTGAGTTTGTCGCAATAGCAAACATTAAGTGTCTTGAGGTTGGAGGGCAAACCCCCTTCCGGAAATGACTCGAGTTCTGGACATTCTGATATAACTAATTTCTGAAGGGATGGGAGGAGGTTGTGCATCCTTTCGGGCAGCAATTTGAGATTCTCACAATAGTGGATGTACAAGTTTGTCAGGTTGGGGGTGGGCAGTCCTCCTTTGGGAAATGATACAAGTTTAGGGCACATATAAATTCCCAATGAACTAAGAGATGAGAGATCCTCATGAAGAGCATCTGGAATCCAAAGGGATTCGAGATTCATACAATCTGAGATTTTGACATAATTAAGCTTTGGGAATAAGCCTAATGGAAAGGATTTGAGTGAATCACAACTACTTATTATGGACAAAGCTTTGAGGGATGCATAGTAGTCATGCATAGTCTCCTCAGCCTCTGGTAGGAGCAACTCTAAGTTCTTACATTTCTCAATGTAAAGAACGTTCAATGTAGAGGGTACACTAGCTCTAGGAAAGGACACAAGAGAAGAACACTCAATGATTATCAAACGTTGAAGACGTGTGCAGCTGTGGAACATTCCCTCCTGTAAAGATACCAGAGCATCACATTTATCGATGAGGAGGAATTCAAGCATGAAGGGTAACCCTGTCTCTGGAAATGACAAAAGACTTCTACACCCAACTATCGCTAAATGTGTAAGAGATGCGAGATTGTGCAGGAAAGATGGCATCTTCTCCAATTGTTGATCAACTTGAGTAGACAACGGTAGACAAGTTATGTTGGGCAATTCACTTATCTCCAAATATTCAAGTGAGGTGATATTGGCCACGCTACTCAACACCACCTCGTGACATCCATGTAACTCCAAATTCCAGATAGCTGTTCTATCCCCTGGAATTGATGCCATAAGTTGTTGACATTCAGAAATCAGAAGTTCTTCCAAGAAAGGAAGGTGGCTAGGTAAGTCCCCCCTCAGCATGGGACATTTTTTAATAACAAGCACCTCGAGACTAGGAAATACTCTACCTTCGAAAGATGACCATTCTTCCCATTCTGACATCTCCTCAAATGCTAGAGTCTTCAGTTTCTGAAATGGCTCACTTGAAGTTCCTGTTCCGTAAAACTCAAGACCCACCCTCTTTACAACATTAAACCTCACGATAGAGAGTTCTTCAAGGGAAGGTAGCTGCCCAAGTGGTGGCAGGGACAAGCAATATATACAATCACTAAGACATAGGGCTGTTACGTTAGAGAATGAACAATCTCCCAACCAATTTGGAAAACTGGTTGCACCATAATATTTGATGGTGAGTCTTTTCAAATTTGTAGAAGGTTGGAGCCTGTCAAGTATATCTTTTTCATCATTCTTTGAATCACCACTATTTTTGTCCCATTCTAACAGTAACTCATCAAGGTACTTCTTATCCTTCAAATTTGCCTCCAAGGCATCCATAACATTGGAAACATTTTGCAGCTTTAAAATGGAAAGTGACCCTCGAAGATGTTGAAACTTCCCCAGCTCTCGAACCCTTAACCCATTGTGTTTGCCAACAATAAAGGTAGTCAATGTTTGGAGACTTTTCAACCCACTCATTTGTATTGGCATCTCTTTTAAGCTAGTTCCACTAACATCAAGATGGCGCAAATTGGATAATTTTCCAATGTCTGCAGGTAATCCAGTGAGCGAATGACAACATGACAACATCAATGTTTGCAAGTTGTGAAGGGTACATATTACTTCAGGTAACCTTTTGATTGCAGTGTGAGACAGATCCAAGTAACGTAAATGTTTCAAATTGCCAATAGAGTCAGACAACTCAGTGATATTTTCATAATGAGACAAAGATAGCACACGTAAGCAACTCAGCGTTGGCAACAATTCATGAAGAACCTTATCACTTAATTGAAAAGTTGTAAATCTTGACAGTGGTGGATTAATTGGTAGGAAAGTCCGCAAACACTTGATTTCATCAAAGGGTCCAAATTTCTCATGAGAATCATATTTTATGTTTTTTCCTAAAGAATAGGTAGCATATTGTCCCCTGGAATAGGAAAAATGGCGAACCTTCCTAGAAATTCCGTGTACCTTGTCACCCTCCAATCTATGAGAAAATTCTCCAGACACAAACTGCGCTAAATCATTTATCAAGTCATGCATTACATAACTTGATTCGTCGCCACTTGATTGTTGAAAAAATGACCTTGATGATAGTTCGCGAAAGTACTCATCACCTACCTCTTCCAATCTTTTCTCACTTTTCAGCTTCTGCACAAAACCTTCTGCTATCCATTGTAAAACTAAGTTATCCTTTTTGAAGTTGTAGTCCTTTGGAAATAGGGAACAATAGGCAAAGCATCGTTTTAAATGTGTTGGGAGATAATGGTAGCTCAATCTTAAAGCTGGAAGAATGTCACTCTTATCATTTGAAAAATCCCATATGTTGCTCTTTAATATATCATCCCACTCCTTGGCATCTAGCCTGCAACGCAACAAACCTCCAAGTGTTTTTACAGCTAAAGGCAAGCCTTTACACTTTTCGACAATTTTCTTACCAACCACTTCTAGGTTTGGATGGGTATTGGTGCTTCCATTCTCAAATGCATGCTTCGTAAATAACAACCATGAAGCTTCATATGATAACTGCTCTAGATTATGGGAAGGAACCGTACACATAATTAATGCAACACTTTCATTGCGGGTTGTTACAATTATCTTACTTCCCTTAGCACCAGCCTTAAAAGGGGTCCGTAGGTTGTCCCAATCATTATAATTCTCATTCCAAATATCATCTAAAACAAGTAGAAATTTCTTTCCCATAATTTTCTCCCTCAATTTAACTTGAAGGAAATTAAGGTCATCATCAACATAAGTTTGTGAATCAACTGACTCAAGAACTGTTTTGGTTACCTTGAAAACATTAAATTCATCGGAAACATACACCCATGCTTTCACATCAAAATATTCATTCACTTTTTCGTCGTTGTAAAGAAGCTGAGCTAGAGTCGTCTTGCCAACCCCTCCCATTCCAACTATGGGAATCACACATGTACCATTGCCACTTGCATCATCCGATAGCAACAATTTAATTATCTTCTCTTTATCATCATCCCTACCGTAAACACCAGATTCATCTACCAAAGAAGTTCTTGGCGAATTTGGTGACGGCTTTCGTCCAACACCTTCTTTCAAACCAAGTAAATCTTTTTGTCTGGCTATAAAATCTATGTTTCCGATGATGTTTTTGATCTTTGACCTTATCCCTTTCTCAGATGGATTGTTACAAGTAGAGATGAAGTCTCGTACCTTAGTTTTGGAGGTTCGAGATCCAGATTTGCGTCGCAAAGCTTCAGTAGCAATCTCATCCAGTAAGTCCTCTGCATCGTAGACAGCATCTTTAAGCTTATCGAGCCACTCTTTCACTGCTAAGTTTGTAATTTGCTTCTCCTCCGCGTCATTGAGCACTCCATTGATAGCCATCAACGTTATCTTCAATTTTTCAAGCAGATCATTAGGAACCTTTTTTCTCTGGATGAAATCTAAAACCTCACGAGAAGCCATCCTATCGAACAACACCTGCAGGGCAGCCGAAAGAAATGCTCCTCCCACCAAAGCCTCTGCCATGTTTTCTGCAAGGAATTGATTGATCGAATTACAGAAAAATGTTCGAAAGGCGAAAGCAGATGGAAACAATTAAGAGAGAATGGTTTGAGATTGAAAACCTTCGACTCTTCAAACAAGGGGCGGAGCAAGTAAGACCATGGGATGGCCCCGCTAATTTTTTTATCTTAAAAATTTATCTCCTAATTAAAGATTTGGCCCTTTTTAAAATCTTTTTGTCTTCTAGAATTTGTTTTACTCCTTTCATTTTATAAATATCCCTACTTAATCTCCATTTAAATTTTGTTTTCATCCTATATTTTCATGTTTTTATCACTTTTCTTTCATCATTTACTTATTGTATTACGGAGTATTTTTTATTTTTTATTTTTTATTTATATAGATGAACAATATTACATAACTCAAATTTTTGTCTAAATCATCAATTCATTATAGCAGTTACTCTTTTCATAAAATTTTTGATCAATTGGCTAAATTGCCATTTTATTTGAGAAAAAATATGACTCTTTATTATTGTATGTTTCTCTTCTAGTTTTTTATTAATATAATAAATAATAAATTTGTTATTAATTCAAAAAAAATTAATCTTCTAATTGTGAAGTAGAAAAAAATTATAAAAAAAATTAAGATAAATTACAGATAACCTCCCTGAAGTACAGGAGATAACCCCTTTATATTTTGATTTTACCAATGTACTTTTCGTATGTTTTAATTTTTATTATCAATGTATTCTACCATTACTCGCCGTTGATGAAAATTAATAGAAAATAGTCACGTGCTACTCACGTGACATAGATAATTGTCAAAAATACCCCTCTCTCTCTCTCTCTCTCTCTCTCCCAACCCAAACCCCAATCTCATTGCATCAAATTTAATACTACCGTTAAACTCAAAAAAATCCCAAATAAGCTCAAGGCCACATTAGTAAAATTAAAACATAAAGATGGTTATTTGCTAAACTCCCATATTTCAAGAGGTTATTTGTAATTTACCCAAAAAATTATATTTATTGTGAGCTGGGATAAAAATATAAGGGATTAGCAAACTTAAAAAATTGACAAGTTGAGGATAAATCTGATTAGTTTTGATTTCGGACTGTTTGATAAATCTTTTTTTTTCTAATTAATCAGTGCACTTGTATTTTGAAAACAGAGCATAAACATAGTTTTTTTTTTTTTTTTTTTCAAACCAACTATAATTTAATTTATTTAAAAACTAAATAACAATTATGAACCAGATTGAGATTGATCCATATTTTGAATTTCTGAAACAAATCCTGAAAATTGAATTAAAGTTTCTATTTCAAACTACCATGTTTCACGCTAGGTAGTACCAAAGAAAAGTTTGGGAGAATTACATATCGGTCAGCTAAGAGCAAATAATTATATTGATACAAAATGATTACTAACGTTATAAGAAATGACTACTAACTTAACTAAGAATAACTAATAATTATAATTATGTGTCTATAAACAGATCAATCTGTAATTCCCTCAAGAAGTTTTGCTATAGTGCGGACATGAACTTTGAATACCCTTTTTCCTCACGTCTTTAAACAAACTATTTACACGCTACACGTGGAGAGTACCAAAGAAGATCATGTTGACCTTTGAATTCTTTTTCTATTTTTAGTTTTTTTGATAGATCACACACAAACAGACTCATTGATGTAGAATGCAGAAGGCTTCAAGCCTTCAACCACAAGTTCACTTCAAAAGAGTGGCTAACTAGAATTGAAATTTCTAAAGTGCATACTATACTAGAATATGAATTTGGAAATTGGAAATTGGAGGAGTCAATTTTCGCCTGGAAATTTCATCTAAAAAGGTTGAATTCGTCAAATCTCAATAAGGGGCAACTTAAATGACCATCACGTACCATTGCCCATTGCCGTCCAACACCATCTTCATCTTCTGTCACCACCACCACTACCACCACCACCATCATCACAAATTTGGTAACCAAAAATGAAGAGTCCTCATAACTAGTATGTTGGTGTATTTAAGGTGGGGCCACGCTTTTTTCTTTACACATATCATTTAATGAAACTTTTTATTACTATTTTATCCTTAAATAAAAGGACTATTAAAGACAAAGTGACTTAAATAAAAACATAAATTTACTTTAGGTGGGGCTATTCGCACCCCTCCAAGACCTTCTTGCACTCCCACTTTCTTTCATTTCACATACAAGGACAAATATGCCCTTCATCTTTTTCAAGTTGCATGCTAGCAAACAGCCCTTTTTACTTGTATATACCAAAACCCATAATTCTATATGATATCCTTATCTAAAATTCAAATCTAATCAAATTACCATGTAAAATCATCAAAAGCTTCTTTCCCATCTTAGATTTATAAAAGGAGAGAAAGCAAGAAGACAACTCATGAGATCCTTCCATTTTGTTTTCTTTGTATCCAGAGCTTGAAGAAGAATAAGGGCACTATTGTCCTTACATCTATTACATATTATAATTAAGAGTTATGATGACATCAGCAATGGGTGATGTGGCAAGTGCATAACCATTCTCTCCAAAATCCCCTTCTCTCATTCACTTTGGCCCCACATAATGATGTCAGCAGTTCCTTCTATTGTACCCAAAAGACCAAAAAGCCAAATAATAAAAAAGCTAAAGAGATGAATTGAGCAGGGCAAAAAGGTAATTCTACAATAACAAAGAAGAAAAGGCTGCCTGATCAATGGGAGAAAAAGTTGAGAAATTGATCATCAATTTGTTACAAACTGACTATCAACGTGATATGTTTCACAAAGCTCAAGAATGGCTCTCTGATCAATTAGAAAAGTTGAAAAATTGATTGTCAACTTGCTACACAATGACTATCAACGTGATATGCTTCCCAATAAAATGTTAAAAAGTTGATAATCAACTTGCTACAAACTGACTATCAACATGATATGATAAGCTTCACAAAGTTCGAGAACAGCGGTCTCATCAATTAGAAAAGTTGAAAAGTTGATAGTCAACTTGCGACAAACTTACTATCAACGTGATATGATTCACCACGTTGAAAAACTGAAAAGTTGATAATCAACTTGCTACAAACTAACTATCAACGTGACATAAATAGTGGATGAACAGTAAAAACTCTTACAAATTGTGGCATGAAATGTGTATGAATAGTAAAAGCTCTCACAAAATGTGCTATGAACAGTGGATGAATAGTAAAATGCCTTATCTATCTATTATATTTTTTTTTTTCTTCCCTCATACAGCCTTCCTCTCCCTCTTCTTCTCACCTATCCCTTCTTTTCTTTTCTTTTCTTTTCTTTTCTTTTTTTAATTTTTATTTTTTTCTTCCCTTCCCCTTGTACAACCTTCCCTCTAATTCCTCTAATATAAGTTGTCGAAAGAATAATCTTGGCTACAAAATCAATATTAAAGGGTTGTTTGATAAATTTGAAAACTTGATCACTTAAGTTTAATCATTTTTTTTTTATTTCACATTGATTGTTAAATCTCTTTTTCTTAATAATTCTGTTTAGCTAGACCGAATGAAAATAATAACATTTTTGGTACTTATATAAGTATTTAAATGAAGTTATTGTTTGGTTCCCGCTCATCGCGCGGGTCTATTCTAGTATAATATAAAAGATAGTGGGAGTGTGGGAAGGCTTTGGAGGAGTGCGAATAGCCTCACCCTTTACTTTGTACACTCACTGCACATAACCATAATCATGAGAACTCCCACTCAAAAACCCTTGCTCCCTCCATTCATAAATTCTTACTCTCTCACAAACCCTAACCACTAATCTATAATATCTTTTAAACCTAAACTATTGTTTGTGTTTATCACGTTTTTTTTAACAATAGAAATGGTCAGTTAAAATGCTTATAGTACGTGATGAAAAGATGTGTTTTTTCCTATCAAAAGTTTTTGAATTTTGTTTTGAATCACATTTTGTTCAGGTCTGGTATATCGAAAAAACAAAATATGTTTAGATTGTTTCAACCAAACATTTTAAAAATGTTCAGGACATTCCAATTAAATTTTTTGCAATATCAATTACAATATACTAAACAAATACAATATGTTCAACTCCAATGTACTGAACTTTTTTCTCTATAAAAAGAAATTGAGTTTCGTTTGTGAATTATGGTACATTGAGTCAGACTTGATATACCAAAAAAATCTAAAATGTTTACACTGTTTCTACCGAACATTTTAACGTTATTCGAGACATACTAACTAATTTTTTTGCAATTGTTCAGTTATAATATACTAAACAAATATAATATGTTCAATTCAAATGTACCAACTTTTTTGGAGTTAGTGTTAGGATTAGTTTAAGTGTTATGCAGTGTGTATAAAATAAAAATATGATTTTTAAAATTTTAAAATGTATGTACAAAGCAAATGAAAATATAAAATAAAAAAACATAGTGTAAATAGCGGGTCTAAGGTGTGTCATCCTGACAAAACAACAATGGAGACAAGATCCTTTTGTTATAAGGAACTACATAAGAATGACTATGTCAACAGGCTTGACTTTAATGTCATTTCACGTCCTACCAATTTATTAGACACGAATAACAGTGGCCACATGAGTCATCACATGGGTCGTTATGAGAATAGTTTGGACCGAAATTTCAGTAGGAATAAGGTTTAATATATCTCTAATAATAAAAATAAAAAATAAAAACAACAACATTGGCCACGATGGCGTCCACTTAACCCAAGGTTTTCTTTTAAAAAAAATTTGGGGAGGGGGATGAGACTAACCCCATGGGTCAAATTAGCAGAGAAGTTCCACCTTTTAGTGGAAAAACAAATTAGAAAACAAAAAATCAAATTGTTCAATGATAATATGGAGCAATAATATGGAAATTTATCATCATAAGGGTTGGATTTTTCACTTGATTTCGGGGCGAGTTGTGTTACAGCAAATGAAAGAATGCTTGAAGTTGAAATGCAAGATGAAACTTCTCAAATGAGGCCACGCAAAATTGCTTCATAATTGTATAGGTTTAAAACTATTAGGGCTAACCTAGTAGTAAGAGAGGGTGATGTATGTAAAGAGTAGAATTATGATAAGTTAGGGGTTTGACCCCTCCAATTGTACTAAAAATAAAAATAAAAATGTGTAGGTTAATGCTTCATGTTTAGTCTTTTTTTCATGTTGGTCTTTTATTATTTCATAATCTTTTAGTATTTATTTTTATTCTTTTTTTTTGCTGAGATTATAATTCCATATTCGATGGTTCATAATGTAACTGAAATTTGATCCTTGGTAGACATGAACTAAAATTTTGTATATAATGTGATTGGTCACCACATTGTGGTACAATATCCTAATATTTTATGGTATAAAATTTCCCATATATATATATAGTCCTTTGAACATCCGGTGCACCTTGCGTTATGACCAATACTTATTTGCAATTCGTAATTTGAAAAATCAATTGTTAGATTAGATAGCCCTCTCATCTAGGCGATCCGTGCCAAAATCAAGTTGATTTCAATAACAATTGTTCTTTTATTGACATTTATGGATGAAGCAGCGCACTCTTAAAAATCTCAAATTAACTTGATTTTTAGCATGCAAGACCTACATATGAATTAAATTTAATCCAACAATTTGGTTTTGTAAGGGGCCATGCTATTGCCTCCACATAAAATACTCTAAGCCCTCTACTTAATTTACACTTTTTAAGGTTTTATGAAAAATATGAAAGGTTTCTATGAAAACTAGTCACTTAGTCCACTAGAAAACACTATTCCAAACAAATTTGTAGAAGAAAGTTTTTTTAAAATCTATCGTTTAAGTGGAGTTTTTCCCTTTTTCATGAAACATTTTGTAAAAATGAAACAGAAATTATAAATGGCTAAAAAGTGCACTTAAATGACAGATTTTGGAAAATTTTTCTTGTACAAAGTTGTTTATAAAACATGACTAATTTTTGTATAAACTTTTCATATTTTTCATAAAATCTTAAAAAATGTAAACTAAATAGGGAATTAGAGTACTTGAGAATAGCTTCCCCTTTTGTAAATTAAAAGTTTTTCATACCCCATACCCCATGCTTTACTTCTCTTTAAACTTCACTAGTAAACATACGCACTAAAGCAACAAACTCATAGTTATGAGACCCAAACTGGATGGCACATTAACCAGGTCAAGGGAAATGGTCAGTGGATCACTAGTCAAATGTGTGGGTCAGCCAATCAGACCACTTGTCGGTAAAAATATGCCAGTTTTTTTTTTTTTTCTTTGCTATTTACATATAGGTAATTTACACACTACACACACATGAAAAAGTCCATAAATGACTAAAGGGAACGGCTATTGCAACCCCCCAAAGGGTTAAGTTGTCCCCACCTTTTTTTTAATTAAAAATATTATTATGTAAAATTACCAAAAAGGGCTAAACCCTCATCCATCCCCTCTCTCGCACCCCTCCTCACTGGCGACTCTCTCCGGCACCCACCTCACCGGCGACTCTCTCCGGCACCCACCTCTCGCCGGAACCCCGCACCCCTCTTCTTCCTTCCTCCTCTTCCCTCTTCTTCTTTGCTTTTTTTTTTTTTCTTTCCTTCCCAGAACCACTCTCCCACACCCCTCGCCGGAAAAAATGGAGGTTTTGAAAACAAAACCTCCCTCCCCGGAACCTTGCACCCCTCGCCGGAAACCCGCACCCCTCTTCTTCCTTCCTCTTCTTCCCTCTTCTTTTCTGCCTTCTTTTTTTTTTTTCTTTCCTTCCGAGAACCACTCTCCCGTACCCCTCGCCGAAAAAAATGGAGGTTTTGAAAACAAAACCTCCCTCGTCAGAACCCCGTACCCTTCGCTGGAACCCCGCACCCCTCTTCTCCCTTCCTCCTCTTCCCTCTTCTTTTTTGCTTTTTTTTTTTTCTTTCCTTCCCAGATCTGACCTCCCTTGCCGGAAAAAATGGTGGTTTTGAAAAAAAAAACCTTCCCTCGCTAGAAAACACACAGATCTGACTAGCAAAAGGAGGAAAAAAAAAAAAAAAAAAAGAAAGAAAGAAAAAAGAGGAGAAGAAGAGAGAAGAGGACGTCACCGTCGCTGTCCTCGCCATCGCCATCGCCGTTCTTCGCCTTCCTCGCCGTCGCCGGAATGGGGCTGTTGTGTGGGAGAGTGGGTGAGAGGGGTCTCGTGTGTTGGGGGGAGTGGGGTGGGTGAGGGTTAGGGTTATTTGGAAGAGGGGTAGTTTAGACTTTTTGGGGGGTGGGTATATATTTCTAGGGGGTGGGGATAACAGGGTGGGGCAACTTAAGCTTTTGTGGGGTTGCATTAGCCGCTCCCATGACTAAATGAGGAAGCCCATTTAAAGGTAAAAATATATTACTTAAAAGATACTCCGTATTTGTATTTTGTTAATGCGTGACTATAGTGCACCTTGAAAATTTTCATAATCCCAAGAAAGCAAAAGAAAATGCATGAGGAAGAAGAAAAGAGTAGGAAAATGGTGCGAGCAAAAAGGGGAAAAAAAGCAGATTATCGAACAAATTGCTAATTAACGAGAAGGCTCGATAAAAAATGCTCACAAAAACTGATATTGGCCGAATGTATCCCAATTGCTTCTCTCCTCTTCTTTGTTGGCTGATTTCCATAATTGAAACCCACAAACTAAGACATTGATGTTAGAACCTTAGAATAGAAACCCTAAAAAATGAGAAAGAGAAAAGTGAGAGATTGGTTTAATGTCATTCATAGAGAGAGCCTAAAACCCATTTCAAATTTTATAAACACTGAAATGGCTTTAGGAGAGAGAGTATACCCATTTCAAATTCTAGAGAGAGAGAGATAGAATGGGGGGGCGTGGAGAAGGGAGTGAGAGGAGGAACTGAGTAATCCATTTCAAAATTTGAAATTTGAAGTGGGTTTAAAATAGAGCATTTGATGGCTGATGGGAGGGAAGGATGGATAGAAAGTGATAATGTGGCAGAGAAACAGATTTACAAAATGGAAAGAAAAAAAAAAGATCTGAAAAGAGAGTAAAAATATTGGAAAAAATTAAAGCTTGAAAGGAGAAGAGTGACACATAGGCATATCAATGTTCACCAACAGTAAACACACCCCCACCGGCTTATAATATAAGGAAAGATAGTGAAATAACAATAAAAAGAAGTGTCCATTAGTAAATGCAACAGCTGATGGTGGAAAATAATAAAAGAAAAGCTAACAAAACAAGTTGTACCCCAATAACAAAAAGAGCCAAATTGGGGGAACAAAAAAGAGGGTCTCTACACACTCAAACTTTTCTTTCACAAAAGGAAACCAAAGAGCCAAGTAACTTATGGAACTCTTCCTCTCAAGACTTGTTGGAATTGGTGGCATGCTCTATCGCCTTAAGGTTCTTTTCATTAGCATCAATGGATTGCTAAAGCTTTCAATCCAACTTAATTTCTTGTTCTAGTGATACTGTTAGGTTTTTGATTTGCTCTTCAAGTGAATTCTTCTCAATCTCATATTTCTCCCTAAGACGATGAGCTCTTTCTTCTGCTCCTATCACATTTAACTCTGTAGATTTCAACTTCTCTAATTTTTCGCTGGACTTCAATAATTTTGACTCAAAAGTCTTTTTGGAAGCCAAACACTCTTCATAGAGACTAACCAAATGGCGAATTGTAGCAGCATTAACGTCAGCACATTTTTCAATAATAGCAGCATCTGAAGAAAATTCCACCGCCAATTTAAAACATTGATGAATAGTGTTGGTAAACCAGCAAAGTTCAACTGTACCACAATTTAGTTCCTTCATCACTACATTTACGAGATGGAGATTTTTCTCAACTTTTTTACGATGAGTAAGTATCTCCCCAAGAGATGCAGAAGCCACCAAAAGATCGTAATTTTCTTGAAGCTGCATTTTAATAAAATCTATCGAAGTATTATCCTTTTCCAAACCAGGAATATCAAAAATAGATTTCTTGATATTCTTCAAGGATAACATGCGCTCAACTAATGGAGCAAGATCGTCATGTAAGGCTGCAACTGTATAATCTCCAACACTGCCAAAGTCAACAAGCTCCTTCTCAACATTTTGAGCAATGACCTTCTCCGTTGGAATGTTTGAGTCATGCAGACTCTCAAACTCTTTGCAATGAACAGAATCACTAGTTTCAAGAATTGAATCATCTTCAAATCCATCGTCAGGTTGAACTAACGAAGTAAATTCATCATGTAAAGCTGCAACTCTATGATCTCCAGTGCTGCCAAAGTCAAGAAGCTCCTCTTCTTTAACATTTTGAGCAATGACTCTCTCAGTTAGAATGTTAGAGTCATGCACACTCCCAGACTCTTTTCCAAGGACAGAAACACTAGTGTCAAGATTTGAAAAATCTTCAAATCCATTATCGCGCTTAACTAACGAAGGAAAATCGTCGAATAAGGATGCAACTATATGATCTCCAGGGCTGCCAAAGTCAACAAGCTCCTCTTCTTCAATGTTTTGAGCAACGACTCTCCCAGTTGGAATGTTAGAGACATGCAGACTCTCAGACTCTTTGCCTAGAACAGAAACACTAGTGTCAAGAATTGGAACATCTTCAAATACAGAAGTAGCATTACTAGTGTCTGTATTAGCAGAATCATATAACTCCTCATGTCTGGCTCTTTCCAAATTTAAATCCCTTCCACTATCTTGAGAAAGTACTCTTTTGACTTGCACTTTTCTTCCTTTATTAGGAACTCTCACTATGCTGTAAATTAGGATTTGGAAACTTTACTTTGGCATATGGAATCATACTTTCTTTCCTCAAGCCTCATCAACTTCCCGTAACGTTGTCACGTGGTGTGTTCTTTCCCAGATTTATCAAGGGCCCGTTGATTACAAAGTTGCCCATGTGCATCCATCTACCTAAAAAGAAAAATGTACACGTGTCATTAAATAATAAATAAACAATTTCATGCCCCACACTTGAAAAGTCATTTCACATACAGTGCTTAAGGGGGAACTGTTCGACCCAAATTTAATCATGCGCAACATGCATACATAGCCATATAAGATCTTAAGACACTTAGCAATGTAAAATCGACCTAATACTAGAAACATTGAACATAGAAGGTTAAAGAATGATAATTTGGCAAGAAACCCAGCTTAAAAAGTTTCATTGTAAAATGCTTATAAAAAACACTCCTATAACTAATTCCAAGATTATATATGCAATGATGGTTACAGATTATATTTGCAATCTAGCACAACATGTAAAAATTAATCTACAAAATTACAATAATAGTCAAAGAATCCACCCAAAAACAATGTAAAACCAGCTCAACACCTCTAATTATGCACCAAAAAGAAAATTGTCTAAACTAAATTGCCTACAAAGAAATTTCTAAGAAAAAAACGTGTTAGCCCCAAGGGTTCAAAACCATAGATTTTGATGAATAGTGTTTAAGTTGCTAATGAATTTTTTGAGTGTTCATAAAGATAGGGGACTAAAAGAAACAACATACAAGTCAATCTCAAATGACATGGTATGTCACGCCCCAAATTTTTGAAGCGTGATTAAAACATAATAATAAAACAACTTAATCATTTTTATAAAAGAAAGCTTGATTTTAAACAATTGAAATGATCTGTGGTTTTGAAAAATTCATATTTCTTCAATAAATAAATCATTTTCATAAAATCTGTTTTTTTACAATTTCTAAAAATATTTAAATTGAGTTGAGTTCCTAATAAAAATGCTAGATATGGGCACACATGCATTGCACGTGAATAATATTTAAATAATAAAATATATATGAAAGTTAATAAATTCTCATATATATATATATATAGAACATGAAACTCTAATTATTTGTTACTTTTTGTTGATTTAAGGGTTAAGAGTCATAGTAGGAATAAGAAGTTAGGTAAGAGACATGAATAGTAGTGGAGGCTGTGTAGAATTCATGAAGTGGACATCATTATCTTTTTTTCTCCTTTTTTTTCCCCCCTTTTTTTTTGGGCTGAAAAATAAACATTCTTAATTGGTTAAATATGGGGTAAATAATTATTTAAAATTTAAAATAAGGGTGTAATGGTCAATCAAAAGTTTTTCTAACATATAGACTTTTATAGGTAGTATAGATAAATATGGAAAATACAAATTGACATCCTCAACACCAATCCATAACATAGCCTCACATCCACAATCTCCAGACATCCAATATGATGCACATATATAGATACGACACATTCAAACATCATAGAGGCATGTTGAATTAATGCAATTTGTCATGCCTAACAGAAAGCTACATGAATCGATGTTGAAGAACATCTAAGGAAAACAGAGAAACCTTAATTTCAATATTCAAAAAATATATATTTGAAAGCTGAGCACAATGATGTTTATGAAAATTGCAAAAGCACGATGAAGTTGTAGTATTAAAAATTTCTAACGAAACCTGTAAAGTTGATGTTCAAGAACATCAAAAACGAGAAGGGGAAAAAATGATGATTCCCTTAAATACTCTAAGGCAATATAAACTGATGTTCAAGAACATCGAACAAACTATATATACATACACACACACACACACACACACACACACACATAAATATATATATATATATATATATATATATATATAGATAGAGAGAGAGAGAGAGAGAGAGAGAGAGAGAGAGAGAGAGAGAGAGAGAGAGAGAGGATGATGATCAAGTGAGCATGTGTTGATAATTTATATCAACCACCGCATTGGGGTTTGTACCTCGTGCATTAGTGGGCTACGGGACACGTTGGGTCAATGCATGGGGTACAACCCCCAATGCGTATGGTGCTTATATAACTTATATCAACGATTCAAAGGCAATATAAATTGATGTTCACAAATATCAAACAATATATATAGGATGATGATCAGGTGAGCACGTGTTGATATAACTTATATCAACACCCGCATTGGGGGTTGTACCTCATGCATTAGCGGGCTACGGGATACATTAGGCCAATGCAAGGGTACAACCCCCAATGCATGGTGCTTATATAACTTACGACCCCCGACAAACTTAAATTTTCTACTAATATTTTATATGTAAAACCAACCTCATACTAGAAACGGCAAATATAGAAGACTAAAGAACTACAATTTGGCAACCAAACTTACAGCTTGTTTGAGTGTCAAATATGAAATTGAACAATTCAACAAATTTTATGTAGTGTTGAAGGCACGAAGCCATCTCCTTGACCTTAGAA
The DNA here is from genome assembly GCA_039720395.1 of Liquidambar formosana. Lineage (NCBI taxonomy): Eukaryota > Viridiplantae > Streptophyta > Magnoliopsida > Saxifragales > Altingiaceae > Liquidambar > Liquidambar formosana. The sequence goes on from CM077825.1 coordinate 8,702,309, forward strand.
TATTTAAAAATGTTGGAGCAATCTATATAACTAATATTACATGATCAATTCTTAGAAATTCATGAAATGCCACTATTTTAAATTTCTACTCTTATTTGTGATGATAACCATCATTTTCTTCTGTTGATCTTATATGATCAATTAGTAGAAATTCATGAACTGCTATTATTTTAAATTTCCACTCTTATTTGAGCCTTCAACACTATTTAAATATTGTTGAATTGTTGAATTTCAAATTGGACACTCAAACAAACCCATAGAGTTTCATTGTTTTCAAGAACACTGTAATACCCGTAATTTTAAATAGGGTATTAAGGGTTTAATCTATGGTTAACGTGGTTAATCCCTTGATTTTTTTCGAATGATCACATGTATGGGTAATGCATGTGCATGATATTATGATAATGGATGTGTTTTGATGCTTGTTTTTGTGCATCAAGTATCATTCGGGTGCGTTTAGCCTTATTTGCAACTTAAGGGTTTAAGTTGCTGAAATTTGGCTAAGTGTTGGGGAAAAAGTGAATTTTCGTAAATTTTCATTTTAAAGGATAATTTTTGGCGGTAATGGGAGTTTATAATATTATAAGACATTGGTGATTTTATGGGATTTTATTAGCATGTTTGGATTGGGTTCCATGCATGTTTGTTTTAGGAAAATCTGTCGGGCGACGGATTTTGTACTAAAACTTGGAAATGAGATTTTGATATATTGGGTATTTGATTTTTTTGATATTTTATTTGGATTCAAATGGGGGGTTATTTGCTTATTTTCATTAAATAACTTAAAGTAAAAGGAAGAAGAAAGAATGGAGAAGATTACTTAAATGTAATGTTTTTAATGAAAATAAGGCAGGGATGTGTACTGTGGGAGTTTATACACAATTGCCTGAGTTACTGGGCATTTTCAGCTAGTGACGATCGATCCTGGCTTTGGGACGATCGATCGTCAGTGCCCCGGAAATGCATTTTCGCTTCTGTTTTTCACGATCGATCGTGCCCTCAACCCACGATCGATCGTGCATCGTGGATTTTGCAAATTTTTTTTGCGTAAAATGACGCAAATGCCCCTCACCCCTTATAAAAACCCTTCCCATACGATTTTAGACCAGATCTGGTCTTTTTGAGGTGGGAAAGAGAGAGAAAGAGAGGGAGAGAAGGAGAAGAGGGGGCGGAGGCTCGACGGCGTCTCGCCAAACCACAGCGACCTCGATCCGACACCGGCAAGCTCGGATCTAGCATATTTTAGCCCGATCTACGCGTGTATGGTGGTGGATTTGGGTTTTTCTTTCTCTTTGAGGCTTGGGAATGCATTATTATGGTTGGATTCATATTCTCCAACCTCTTGGCGGAGCTTGGAGCTTGCTCACGGTGATTTGAGCTTGGATTTCGTGGGTGTTGGCATGGATTGTCATCCTCACCAACTCTTTTGCATTCTAGAGGTATTTTCTCACATTTTGGAGTTAGGGTTTGTAATTTCTTTTGGTTTATCATCTCATTCTTATATTTATGGGTGTATTCATGCATATTGGGAAGTTTTGGCGGTGACTTAGAGTTGGGACCTCCGTTACCTGTTCAACCAAGTCATTTGGGAGCTAGGGTTTGGATTGGGAGCTTGCATTTGCATCCTAGGGTTTGGACTTCATACCCACAACATCAAAGGTTACATTTTTCTACGCTTTTGGTTGAGGTAGGTGCAATTTACATAGGTTTAAACTATTGAAATGATAATATGGTATATATTATCATGTCATTTAGTATTCTTGGGCTTAGAATATGTATATAAATGATTTATGGAATAAATCTTGAAGGAAAACTTTGGGTATTTGACAACATAAATTGGAATTATGTTTATTAATAATTTTGGCTAATTGTATACATCCTTTGGAATATAGATGTAAGGATTTTACGGTTACTTTCCCTGTTTATTCGAGGTTTTCGATTATGATTTCAAGGTTATAATCATTTATGAGAATTTATATGGTTATTATGATTTTGGGTATAATTATGAAGTTATTTGATTATGGCTTATATAGCATACCTTGGAGATGATTTTGGTTATAAAATCATTTTATGGTTTATCACATTGCATGTTGGGCATAATCATGCATTAAATGGACTTAATGAATACTGGGTAAAAGTATTGCATAAAAATGGGTCATTGGAATTGGACTACTTGCAGTCAATGGGACTTTGCGGTGTTTTCTATTCCTTTGGTCCTGGGGTACTTTCCGGTTCCAGGTAGGAACCCTTGTGTTCCCGAATCAAAGGCTACTTTCCGGTTCCAGGTAGGAACCCTTGTGTTGTCCTCTTGGAGGTTGGGTTTAAATCCTCCGTTTCCGCGCGAAGACTCCTGCGGGAGTGGTTGGTAATAAATGGATTTAATGTAAATTGGACATAAGTCACATGGATTGGCCATTATGCATTATTTATTTTAAGTTATGGGTTATAACTTATTTTGGTAATTGTAATATACTTGATTAGTACATTTTGCTTTAAATGATATAATGGATTTTATTTATATCATTGCTTTAGTTTACTATGTCAAATTGTATCTACTGAGTCGTCGGACTCACGCCTATTATTTTTAAATGTTTTTCAGATAATCCAGGGATTAGTTTGGCTATCTTGGGCGGAAGATGTTCTTAAATGGAAATTTCATTATGTTAATTATCAATGTAATTGAATCAGAAGTGTAAATGTAAATTATATCGGGGTTGTAATTGTAATTATTTAATGTTGTATATACGTGGAATGCGATGCATGGGATGATACCACTTACATGGATGACAGGAAAATTTTATGTATGGATTTTATAACAGGTTTTCACGATGGTATGTCCTATCTACGGATGGGTCATGCTGAAAATTCTTTTAAAATGGTTGAGGTTTTAACACGTGTCATCCATGTTTTATCAAAGGATTTATTAAGAAAAAGCTTGTTTTATTATTATTGATCACGACTTAATTAATTTGGGTCGTGACAAACACTATATAACTAATTGCTAAATTAACTATGCTATGATAGTTACAAATCATAATTACAATCTAGCAACAACATGAGGAGAAATAGAATTAATCTCAGAATTTACCGTAAAATTTAAAGAATCATCAAACAACAATGTAAATCCAGTTCTCGAAACTTTTACAAAAGTGCCAAAAAAAGATTGGTCTGGACTGAATTGCCTTTGAAACAAATTAAGAAACACTCTCAATTGCATAACCTACAAAATATACTATATTATGAGTATCAAGACAAATAAGAAAACTTGAGCTAGTCAGATTGTCATAACAGGTCAAAATATAGGGGTGTGCTACAACTATATGCCATTGTAACTGTCTATTGAGCTTCTTTTTCTTACACATTTTGTATCCCCAACATGTACCTCATCTGATTACTCTTGTTACACCATAAACAGAGTTTCAACCCTTGATGAAGACTACAATTTCTTAACAATCAAATTTGACCTTATCGATCAAGAATTTAGTTAGCTCTGTAACCTAATCTACATTAAACGCTTGGTGCCGTGAAAATTAGCTCTCACAGAACTTGTATGATGAGAAGAGTCCATATTTATATGATATAACTCAAGTATTTTTAAAAGCTATTTGGCTCTCTCCACAATATATCCTGTTATCCACAATGCATATCGTAAACGGAATCTAGCATTCAATTTTAGAACATCACAATGGATTAGCAAAAAATATATCTATCTGTATATCCCATTGTCTGAACCGTTAAGATTGTGGTACAACTCCAAGCAAGCTTTTCGATTGCAGCACTAAACAATAAGTTAATAGACAGTTATCGACTCATTGATTATAAAATCTATTTCCTGAGATAGAATCTAATGGAGGAAAACACACACACACCCCTAAATTTTTTGGATACATTGAAAGTGAATAAACTCATGATTAAAATAGGGATTATTCTACACAACTAGTCAGTGAAAAAAGCTTTTAAAGTCCAATAATATGAACCGAGACAATACAGATCTATGTCACGAGATATTAAAAGGTATGGAAAAGAGTAGTTTGGGTTTGACTACAAGAGAGAAGGAAAAGATCCTACCTCGTGGCCAAAAAGAATGAGAGCGAGAAGCAGCTGCCGTCTCGGTAGAGGAGAAGAAGGAGAAGAGATAGACAAGGGCAGGGCCCCACAGAGGGGGGAAGAGTAGCTGCCGTCTGAAAGCGATAGAGGGATTAGGGTTCGGAACGAGAGGAAAAGGAGATAAATGGAGTGAAGGCACAAATCCGACGATTTGAACCCGACACGACCCGACTCCATCTCGACTTCTCAACACAAGATCAAGATCCCCCATTTTTATGTGGGTTTAAGTTGGGAATTTGGGAGAGAGAAAGGGTATTTTTGACAACACAGGTCAATTATAGCATCACATGCGTAACACATGACAATTTTCTGTAATTTTTTATCAATGGTCTTTTAAGATGTGACACATTGCAAAAAATTAAAACATTAGGCTATATTTGTTTGATGGGAATGAAATGGATGGAATGGAATCTCATTTCAATTTATTTCAAACAATATGTTTGGATGAAGTAATTAAATGGGAATGGAATCAAGTAGTAATAGTAAATTATAATGATATTCATTCCGCAATATTTATTTCAATCTCGTTTCATTCTAAACTATTTTGAATATGGAATCAAATTCCATTCCCACCCATTCCATTCTATGGCATGTTTGTTTGGTTGGAATGGAATGGAGGGAATGGAATCTTATTCCAATTCATTCTAAGCAACATATTTGGATAAGGTAATTAAATAAAAATATAATCAAATAGTAGTAATGAATTATAATGATATTTATTTCGTAATATTTATTTTAATCTCATTTCATTCTAAATTATTTTAAATTATTTTAAGTATAGAATTAGATTCCATTCCTACCCATTCCATTCTAATCAAACAAACATAGCATTATGGGGAACATTACTTAATTTTAAACTTCAAGAGGTTATATATCATACCCCCATACTTCAAGGGGATTATCTGCTATTTACCCTAAAATTTATTTTATCAGAAAAATATTATTTGACAAATTTACCATGAAAGACATCTGTATAGAAAATATTAGTACATTTCTCTTTCTAACATCACCCAAAACCTAACATAACACATTCCTTTGTTGACCTTAGCTATCTTGATAGTTCTCTGCAACACTCAATCGTGCCAATAATGATCTCTCAAATGAAGTGTTTATTCGTTGCATGTTTAATGCTATACACATGCAAAGTATGGAACAACATAAGCAATAATTTGCTTGTTCAGCACAGTTCAAAATAGTAGACCAAGGAAGCATGGTTACTGAGATGTCGTGCCATTAATGATCTCTTGATAATTTCCATGAGGCATCTCCAAGTCCATAATGCCCATCGATCAGTCCACTGCTATGAGAGCGTCCATAGAAATTCATGCATCAATTAGTGTAATTATTGGTCTGTTCATTTGTTAAGATTTAAAACTCTTGAGAATCTCAAACTCTTGAGAATTTAAACTCCTAAGAATTCAAGTGTTGAGAGTTACAAATTGATTGTTAGGATGGTGGTGAGAAATAAGCATGAAATTTGATATTCTCTCCCCTCAAAACAAATTAGAACACAGAAATAACAAAACAAACAAAGAGAAAAAAAAATGATATTCATATGCCCATTCTTTATAAGAATAAATGGTTCAACAAATGGCCAAGTGTGAGGTAGGGGCGATAAGCCTAAATATTAAATTATACTTCAAAGAAGAGCAACAAGTATTGAATTTATATTTATACTACCTATAAAAAGATGAATGTAAGAAAAACTTTTAATTGACTAATATACCCTTATTTTAATTTTTAAATACACAATTACCTCTGCATATATAGGAAATATAGTAATATGGAAACTATAATTCTAAAACACATACTTTCATACATTCTAAAACACATACGTTAATATATAAAACACAAATAGGAATTCAAAAGAAACGGAAACCATAATTCCTACATAATAAATAAACAGCCGGAACACATACCTTAATATATTCTAAAACACATACCTTAATACATAGAACACAAATAGGAATTCAAAAGAAATGGAAACTATAATTGTAATACCCGTAATTTTTAAATAGGGTATTAAGGGTTTAATCTATGGTTAACATAGTTAATCCCATGATTTGTTAGATGACTTCATGATTGGGTAATGTATGTGATGATGATGTGTGTGTGTGGTTGATGCTTGTTTTTGTGCATCGAGTACCATTCGGGTGCATTTAGCCTTATTTGCAACTTAAAGGTTTAAGTTGCAGAAATTTGGCTAAGTGTTGTGGAAAAATGAATTTTCGTAAATCTTAGTTTTGAAAGATAATTTTTGGCGGTAATGGAAGTTTATAATATTATAAGACATTGGTGATTTTATGGGATTTTATTAGCATGTTTGGATTGGGTTCCACACATGTTTGTTTTAGGAAAATCTGTCGGGCGACGGATTTTGTACTAAAACTAGAAAATGAGATTTTGATATATTGGGTATTTGATTTTTTTGATATTTTATTTGGATTCAAATGGGGGGTTATTTGCTTATTTTCATTAAATAACTTAAAGTAAAAGGGAGAATAAAGAATGGAGAAGATTTACTTAAATGTTTTTAATGAAATAAGGCAGTGTATGTGCTGAAGTGGATGTAGTTGACTACAAGTGCTATGTAGTCGACTACAAGTCATGATGTAGTCGACTACATCTTTCATGTAGTCGACTAAATGGGTCATTTTAGCATTCTGGAATGTTTAGTCGACTACACATTGCATGTAGTCGACTATATATATCACTCGGATTTGGCCAAAATCCATGTTTTTAAGTGGTGAAATGACGCATATGCCCCCACCCCTTTATATATACCCTTAAGCCCGACCTTGGGGGGGCTTTAGATCTGGTTTTTAGCTTGGGAGAGAGCTAGAGAGAGAGAGAGGACGTGGAGGAGAGAATGGGTGTTTGGATGAGTTTCCTTCCTCAATTTACATGGGGTTTATGCCTTTTTGGGTACTTTCTCTCCATTTCCAGCTAGGGTTCACTCTTGGATGGCATGGGGGAGCATCATTCATGGCATTTGGAGTTAGGGTTTCTTGTTTGGGCTCATACATGTGTTCTTAGAGCTTGCTCTTGGTGGGTTGAGCTTGGATTTCGTGGGCTTGGGCATGGATGTTCATCCTCACCAATTCCTTTGCATTTTAGAGGTATTTTCTTACACTTAAGGGTTAGGGTTTGTATTCTTTTTAGGGTTTATCATCTCATTCTCACATTTATGGGTTTATTTATGCATATTGGGTGTTTTGATGGTGGTTTGGAGTTGGAACCTCCATTATCTTCATCAACCAAGGCATTTGGGAGCTAGGGCTTGGTTTTGGAGCTTGCATATGCACGCTAGGACTTGGATTTCACACCCACAACACACAAGGATGCATTTTCCACACATTTGGTTGAGGTAGGTGCAATTTACATAGGTTTAAACTATTGACATGATAATATGGGGTATATTATCATAGTATTTGGTATTCTTGGGTCTAGAATATGTATGTAAATGATTTATGGAATAAATCTTGGGATGAGATTATGGATAATTGATAATCTAATTTGGGAATCATATTCTTTACGAATTTCGGTTTATTTTATACATTCTATGGAATAGAGATGTGTGGATTTTATGGTTAATTTCTATATTAATTGATGTTTTTGATTATGATTTCAAGGTTATAATCATAATGAGAGTTTATATTGTTTATCATAATTTTGGGTATAATTATGATGTTATTTGATTATGGGTTATATACCATATCTTGGAGATGATTTTGGTTAAAAAATCATTTTATGGTTTATTGCATTGCATGTTGGGCATAATCATGCATTAAATGGACTTAATGAATACTGGGTAAAAGTATTGCATAAAAAGGGGTCATTGGAATTGGACTACTTGCAGTCAATGGGACTTTGCGGTGTTTTCCATTCCTTTGGTCCTGGGGTACTTTCCGGTTCCAGGTAGGAACCCTTGTGTTCCCGAATCAGAGGCTACTTTCCGGTTCCAGGTAGGAACCCTTGTGTTGTCCTCTTGGAGGTTGGGTTTAAATCCTCCGTTTCCGCGCGAAGACTCCTGCGGGAGTGGTTGGTAATTAATGGAATTATTGTAAATTGGACATGAGTCACATGCATTTGGTATCATGCATTATTTATTTTAAGTTATGGATTATAACTTATTTCGGATTTGTCATATACTTGGTTAGTATATACGGTTTTAAATGATATAATTGGTTTTAATTATATCATTGCTTTAGTTTACTATGTTAAATTGTATCTACTGAGTCATCGGACTCACGCCTATTATTTTAAATGTTTTTCAGCATTACAGGATATGAAGTTTATGCGGAGGCACGCTTAATTGGGATTTATTAATGTATTTTCATGGAGAGAATATGTATTTCATTAATTTTATTGGGGCCGATGGCCAATGTAAATGTAAATTATATCAGAGATGTAATTATTTAATGTCGTATGTACGTGGAATGCGATGCATGGGATGATACCACTTTCATGGATGACAAGAAATTTTATGTGTGGATTTTTATAACAGGTTTTATGATGGTATGTCCTATCTACGGATGGGTCATGCTATAAAAAGGAGAAAATTTTCAAAATGGTTGAGATTTTGACATGTGTCATCCACGTTTTTATCAAAGGATTTATTAAACAAAGCTTGTTTTATTACTATTGATCACGGCTTAATTAATTTGGGTCGTGACAAGTTTTTTTGGTATCAGAGCTTGCTAGTAGATCCACATGGGGTGTTATGTGGGAGAATAGCATATACATAGGTATATACATATTGGGGTTATAACCTATATGGTGTGAGAACCTAGACACATGTTAGGTACACATGTTGATAACTTTGATTTTGGGTATAATCAAAGATTTATAATTTTGTTGATGGAATACCAACACACCTTGAGAACATAGAAACATGTTAGGCACACATGTTCTTGGACATTGTTAACTCATGATAGAGGCAGTTGGGCATATGCATGATTCCATGAGGAATTGTTTTCATACGCATTTAGGATGGGAAATCCTAATGAGGATTTTGGTACATACATGTGTAGGCACACATATGCATCTTGGGTTGGTTATTACCCATGGTTTGAGGAGTTGAATGCATGGCATGTGCATTAGTTGTGGCCTAGGAGTTGGGCATATGCGAGAGTTAGAATGTCCAATGGCTTAGGACATCCTTTATTGTGGTTTTGGAGACCGAGTCTCTAAGGTCGGGGCTGAATATGCGCATTTTTATTGGTGTTAAAGATCACTTGTGTTTTATGGTACATCTTTGATCTTGATGATTTGAGATTATCGGGTTTGATAATCTTAGTATTGATATGCAGGATTGCCATGTGTAATATTGGTTTGAATTGGGTGGATTCTTGTGGTCCATATTCAATGGATCCACGTTCTTCTGATTTGTAGGCGGTTAGCCTTATGCCTTGTTGGATGATATATATGTATATATATATTGGTTATGTATATATATTGAATGATTTGTAATGTTTTGAGCTGGAGACACGAAACTCGGTGCGCAATGTCGTGACGTGTGTGAAGTATAGGTGTAATACTTTTATGGTAGTACTTGTATAAGTACGAACTGCTTTTAATATTGAGATGCGTGAGTCTCATGGGTTTTATTGTGAATGAATGTTGCGATGATGATTGTATTTTGGGTTGTTGAAATATACCTACATATATATATATCTCTACAGTGAGATATATGTATGTATATATGTATTGGTTTGCACCTATGGGGTTGCTATAGGTGTGATTTTGTTGTAATTGTGATATGCGATGTGTATATGTTATGACTTGATGGTGTGCAAGTAAATGTGTGTTATGGATGTGTTATTGTGATGGATTGCATCTACATAGTTGAGGAATGTGGGTGTAGGTTCTTGTGAGAGCCTTAAATTCTTGTTGATTGAGTTCTTGGAAGGAACTCCTGAATTTGTTTGATTTTGCTATATATGATGCGGGTTATGTATTTATTTGTTTAGTATATGTTTGGGTTTGGCTTTAAGCAATGTGTGTTGATTTCTAGTTAATACTTTGGTTAAATCCCGCGGTAGTGGGATGGATGTCGTAAGGTCACATGTGTGGGATCTTGTGATCATTTATGTACTATTGGATGTTTGGAATGTATTGAGAACTTGGAAGTTGGTTGTCCCTTGTTTGATGTGTTTGAGACTTATGAGCTAACCATGGTGGTTAACTCCAATATGTTTGTATTTGATGGGCATTTCGTTATCCTTTTCTTTCTACTCATGACAGAATGTCATTAAGTTTGGTTTGGAGAAATTCGGGGACGAATTTCCTATTAGTTGGGGAGAATTGTAATACCCGTAATTTTTAAATAGGGTATTAAGGGTTTAATCTATGGTTAACATAGTTAATCCCATGATTTGTTAGATGACTTCATGATTGGGTAATGTATGTGATGATGATGTGTGTGTGTGGTTGATGCTTGTTTTTGTGCATCGAGTACCATTCGGGTGCATTTAGCCTTATTTGCAACTTAAAGGTTTAAGTTGCAGAAATTTGGCTAAGTGTTGTGGAAAAATGAATTTTCGTAAATCTTAGTTTTGAAAGATAATTTTTGGCGGTAATGGAAGTTTATAATATTATAAGACATTGGTGATTTTATGGGATTTTATTAGCATGTTTGGATTGGGTTCCACACATGTTTGTTTTAGGAAAATCTGTCGGGCGACGGATTTTGTACTAAAACTAGAAAATGAGATTTTGATATATTGGGTATTTGATTTTTTTGATATTTTATTTGGATTCAAATGGGGGGTTATTTGCTTATTTTCATTAAATAACTTAAAGTAAAAGGGAGAATAAAGAATGGAGAAGATTTACTTAAATGTTTTTAATGAAATAAGGCAGTGTATGTGCTGAAGTGGATGTAGTTGACTACAAGTGCTATGTAGTCGACTACAAGTCATGATGTAGTCGACTACATCTTTCATGTAGTCGACTAAATGGGTCATTTTAGCATTCTGGAATGTTTAGTCGACTACACATTGCATGTAGTCGACTATATCACTCGGATTTGGCCAAAATCCATGTTTTTAAGTGGTGAAATGACGCATATGCCCCCACCCCTTTATATATACCCTTAAGCCCGACCTTGGGGGGGCTTTAGATCTGGTTTTTAGCTTGGGAGAGAGCTAGAGAGAGAGAGAGGACGTGGAGGAGAGAATGGGTGTTTGGATGAGTTTCCTTCCTCAATTTACATGGGGTTTATGCCTTTTTGGGTACTTTCTCTCCATTTCCAGCTAGGGTTCACTCTTGGATGGCATGGGGGAGCATCATTCATGGCATTTGGAGTTAGGGTTTCTTGTTTGGGCTCATACATGTGTTCTTAGAGCTTGCTCTTGGTGGGTTGAGCTTGGATTTCGTGGGCTTGGGCATGGATGTTCATCCTCACCAATTCCTTTGCATTTTAGAGGTATTTTCTTACACTTAAGGGTTAGGGTTTGTATTCTTTTTAGGGTTTATCATCTCATTCTCACATTTATGGGTTTATTTATGCATATTGGGTGTTTTGATGGTGGTTTGGAGTTGGAACCTCCATTATCTTCATCAACCAAGGCATTTGGGAGCTAGGGCTTGGTTTTGGAGCTTGCATATGCACGCTAGGACTTGGATTTCACACCCACAACACACAAGGATGCATTTTCCACACATTTGGTTGAGGTAGGTGCAATTTACATAGGTTTAAACTATTGACATGATAATATGGGGTATATTATCATAGTATTTGGTATTCTTGGGTCTAGAATATGTATGTAAATGATTTATGGAATAAATCTTGGGATGAGATTATGGATAATTGATAATCTAATTTGGGAATCATATTCTTTACGAATTTCGGTTTATTTTATACATTCTATGGAATAGAGATGTGTGGATTTTATGGTTAATTTCTATATTAATTGATGTTTTTGATTATGATTTCAAGGTTATAATCATAATGAGAGTTTATATTGTTTATCATAATTTTGGGTATAATTATGATGTTATTTGATTATGGGTTATATACCATATCTTGGAGATGATTTTGGTTAAAAAATCATTTTATGGTTTATTGCATTGCATGTTGGGCATAATCATGCATTAAATGGACTTAATGAATACTGGGTAAAAGTATTGCATAAAAAGGGGTCATTGGAATTGGACTACTTGCAGTCAATGGGACTTTGCGGTGTTTTCCATTCCTTTGGTCCTGGGGTACTTTCCGGTTCCAGGTAGGAACCCTTGTGTTCCCGAATCAGAGGCTACTTTCCGGTTCCAGGTAGGAACCCTTGTGTTGTCCTCTTGGAGGTTGGGTTTAAATCCTCCGTTTCCGCGCGAAGACTCCTGCGGGAGTGGTTGGTAATTAATGGAATTATTGTAAATTGGACATGAGTCACATGCATTTGGTATCATGCATTATTTATTTTAAGTTATGGATTATAACTTATTTCGGATTTGTCATATACTTGGTTAGTATATACGGTTTTAAATGATATAATTGGTTTTAATTATATCATTGCTTTAGTTTACTATGTTAAATTGTATCTACTGAGTCATCGGACTCACGCCTATTATTTTAAATGTTTTTCAGCATTACAGGATATGAAGTTTATGCGGAGGCACGCTTAATTGGGATTTATTAATGTATTTTCATGGAGAGAATATGTATTTCATTAATTTTATTGGGGCCGATGGCCAATGTAAATGTAAATTATATCAGAGATGTAATTATTTAATGTCGTATGTACGTGGAATGCGATGCATGGGATGATACCACTTTCATGGATGACAAGAAATTTTATGTGTGGATTTTTATAACAGGTTTTATGATGGTATGTCCTATCTACGGATGGGTCATGCTATAAAAAGGAGAAAATTTTCAAAATGGTTGAGATTTTGACATGTGTCATCCACGTTTTTATCAAAGGATTTATTAAACAAAGCTTGTTTTATTACTATTGATCACGGCTTAATTAATTTGGGTCGTGACAAGTTTTTTTGGTATCAGAGCTTGCTAGTAGATCCACATGGGGTGTTATGTGGGAGAATAGCATATACATAGGTATATACATATTGGGGTTATAACCTATATGGTGTGAGAACCTAGACACATGTTAGGTACACATGTTGATAACTTTGATTTTGGGTATAATCAAAGATTTATAATTTTGTTGATGGAATACCAACACACCTTGAGAACATAGAAACATGTTAGGCACACATGTTCTTGGACATTGTTAACTCATGATAGAGGCAGTTGGGCATATGCATGATTCCATGAGGAATTGTTTTCATACGCATTTAGGATGGGAAATCCTAATGAGGATTTTGGTACATACATGTGTAGGCACACATATGCATCTTGGGTTGGTTATTACCCATGGTTTGAGGAGTTGAATGCATGGCATGTGCATTAGTTGTGGCCTAGGAGTTGGGCATATGCGAGAGTTAGAATGTCCAATGGCTTAGGACATCCTTTATTGTGGTTTTGGAGACCGAGTCTCTAAGGTCGGGGCTGAATATGCGCATTTTTATTGGTGTTAAAGATCACTTGTGTTTTATGGTACATCTTTGATCTTGATGATTTGAGATTATCGGGTTTGATAATCTTAGTATTGATATGCAGGATTGCCATGTGTAATATTGGTTTGAATTGGGTGGATTCTTGTGGTCCATATTCAATGGATCCACGTTCTTCTGATTTGTAGGCGGTTAGCCTTATGCCTTGTTGGATGATATATATGTATATATATATTGGTTATGTATATATATTGAATGATTTGTAATGTTTTGAGCTGGAGACACGAAACTCGGTGCGCAATGTCGTGACGTGTGTGAAGTATAGGTGTAATACTTTTATGGTAGTACTTGTATAAGTACGAACTGCTTTTAATATTGAGATGCGTGAGTCTCATGGGTTTTATTGTGAATGAATGTTGCGATGATGATTGTATTTTGGGTTGTTGAAATATACCTACATATATATATATCTCTACAGTGAGATATATGTATGTATATATGTATTGGTTTGCACCTATGGGGTTGCTATAGGTGTGATTTTGTTGTAATTGTGATATGCGATGTGTATATGTTATGACTTGATGGTGTGCAAGTAAATGTGTGTTATGGATGTGTTATTGTGATGGATTGCATCTACATAGTTGAGGAATGTGGGTGTAGGTTCTTGTGAGAGCCTTAAATTCTTGTTGATTGAGTTCTTGGAAGGAACTCCTGAATTTGTTTGATTTTGCTATATATGATGCGGGTTATGTATTTATTTGTTTAGTATATGTTTGGGTTTGGCTTTAAGCAATGTGTGTTGATTTCTAGTTAATACTTTGGTTAAATCCCGCGGTAGTGGGATGGATGTCGTAAGGTCACATGTGTGGGATCTTGTGATCATTTATGTACTATTGGATGTTTGGAATGTATTGAGAACTTGGAAGTTGGTTGTCCCTTGTTTGATGTGTTTGAGACTTATGAGCTAACCATGGTGGTTAACTCCAATATGTTTGTATTTGATGGGCATTTCGTTATCCTTTTCTTTCTACTCATGACAGAATGTCATTAAGTTTGGTTTGGAGAAATTCGGGGACGAATTTCCTATTAGTTGGGGAGAATTGTAATACCCGTAATTTTTAAATAGGGTATTAAGGGTTTAATCTATGGTTAACATAGTTAATCCCATGATTTGTTAGATGACTTCATGATTGGGTAATGTATGTGATGATGATGTGTGTGTGTGGTTGATGCTTGTTTTTGTGCATCGAGTACCATTCGGGTGCATTTAGCCTTATTTGCAACTTAAAGGTTTAAGTTGCAGAAATTTGGCTAAGTGTTGTGGAAAAATGAATTTTCGTAAATCTTAGTTTTGAAAGATAATTTTTGGCGGTAATGGAAGTTTATAATATTATAAGACATTGGTGATTTTATGGGATTTTATTAGCATGTTTGGATTGGGTTCCACACATGTTTGTTTTAGGAAAATCTGTCGGGCGACGGATTTTGTACTAAAACTAGAAAATGAGATTTTGATATATTGGGTATTTGATTTTTTTGATATTTTATTTGGATTCAAATGGGGGGTTATTTGCTTATTTTCATTAAATAACTTAAAGTAAAAGGGAGAATAAAGAATGGAGAAGATTTACTTAAATGTTTTTAATGAAATAAGGCAGTGTATGTGCTGAAGTGGATGTAGTTGACTACAAGTGCTATGTAGTCGACTACAAGTCATGATGTAGTCGACTACATCTTTCATGTAGTCGACTAAATGGGTCATTTTAGCATTCTGGAATGTTTAGTCGACTACACATTGCATGTAGTCGACTATATCACTCGGATTTGGCCAAAATCCATGTTTTTAAGTGGTGAAATGACGCATATGCCCCCACCCCTTTATATATACCCTTAAGCCCGACCTTGGGGGGGCTTTAGATCTGGTTTTTAGCTTGGGAGAGAGCTAGAGAGAGAGAGAGGACGTGGAGGAGAGAATGGGTGTTTGGATGAGTTTCCTTCCTCAATTTACATGGGGTTTATGCCTTTTTGGGTACTTTCTCTCCATTTCCAGCTAGGGTTCACTCTTGGATGGCATGGGGGAGCATCATTCATGGCATTTGGAGTTAGGGTTTCTTGTTTGGGCTCATACATGTGTTCTTAGAGCTTGCTCTTGGTGGGTTGAGCTTGGATTTCGTGGGCTTGGGCATGGATGTTCATCCTCACCAATTCCTTTGCATTTTAGAGGTATTTTCTTACACTTAAGGGTTAGGGTTTGTATTCTTTTTAGGGTTTATCATCTCATTCTCACATTTATGGGTTTATTTATGCATATTGGGTGTTTTGATGGTGGTTTGGAGTTGGAACCTCCATTATCTTCATCAACCAAGGCATTTGGGAGCTAGGGCTTGGTTTTGGAGCTTGCATATGCACGCTAGGACTTGGATTTCACACCCACAACACACAAGGATGCATTTTCCACACATTTGGTTGAGGTAGGTGCAATTTACATAGGTTTAAACTATTGACATGATAATATGGGGTATATTATCATAGTATTTGGTATTCTTGGGTCTAGAATATGTATGTAAATGATTTATGGAATAAATCTTGGGATGAGATTATGGATAATTGATAATCTAATTTGGGAATCATATTCTTTACGAATTTCGGTTTATTTTATACATTCTATGGAATAGAGATGTGTGGATTTTATGGTTAATTTCTATATTAATTGATGTTTTTGATTATGATTTCAAGGTTATAATCATAATGAGAGTTTATATTGTTTATCATAATTTTGGGTATAATTATGATGTTATTTGATTATGGGTTATATACCATATCTTGGAGATGATTTTGGTTAAAAAATCATTTTATGGTTTATTGCATTGCATGTTGGGCATAATCATGCATTAAATGGACTTAATGAATACTGGGTAAAAGTATTGCATAAAAAGGGGTCATTGGAATTGGACTACTTGCAGTCAATGGGACTTTGCGGTGTTTTCCATTCCTTTGGTCCTGGGGTACTTTCCGGTTCCAGGTAGGAACCCTTGTGTTCCCGAATCAGAGGCTACTTTCCGGTTCCAGGTAGGAACCCTTGTGTTGTCCTCTTGGAGGTTGGGTTTAAATCCTCCGTTTCCGCGCGAAGACTCCTGCGGGAGTGGTTGGTAATTAATGGAATTATTGTAAATTGGACATGAGTCACATGCATTTGGTATCATGCATTATTTATTTTAAGTTATGGATTATAACTTATTTCGGATTTGTCATATACTTGGTTAGTATATACGGTTTTAAATGATATAATTGGTTTTAATTATATCATTGCTTTAGTTTACTATGTTAAATTGTATCTACTGAGTCATCGGACTCACGCCTATTATTTTAAATGTTTTTCAGCATTACAGGATATGAAGTTTATGCGGAGGCACGCTTAATTGGGATTTATTAATGTATTTTCATGGAGAGAATATGTATTTCATTAATTTTATTGGGGCCGATGGCCAATGTAAATGTAAATTATATCAGAGATGTAATTATTTAATGTCGTATGTACGTGGAATGCGATGCATGGGATGATACCACTTTCATGGATGACAAGAAATTTTATGTGTGGATTTTTATAACAGGTTTTATGATGGTATGTCCTATCTACGGATGGGTCATGCTATAAAAAGGAGAAAATTTTCAAAATGGTTGAGATTTTGACATGTGTCATCCACGTTTTTATCAAAGGATTTATTAAACAAAGCTTGTTTTATTACTATTGATCACGGCTTAATTAATTTGGGTCGTGACAATAATTCCTCTATACTACCTATAAAAAGGTGAATGTGAGAAAAACTTTTGATTGACTAATATACCCTTATTTTAAATTTTAAATACACAATTACCCTTCTGCACCCTTTTAATCTTATTGTAGTTGAATAGATGACAACTACTATTGTAGTTAACTTATATAGGAAACATTTCTTTTTGTATTTCATTAGAGTTCTATGTAGGGTCATTATCTTTAATAATGATTAATTTTTTTTAATTTAAATTTTCATTTCAAATTGTCGAAGTTTTGTGGTTAATCAATATAATATTGGGAATTCTAAATTTATTGGGAATTATTATATTCTAGGGAAAATTACACTTTGCCCCCCTCATCTTTTGCCTGGAATCACTTTTCACCCCTCATTTACAAAATCCTACAAATACCTCCTTCAACTACCGGAAGACGTTAAAAGGCTGATGGCGTTAACGGAATGAATAAAATGACCATTTTGCTCTTAATGCTGAAGAAGCAAAACGACAAAAAACAAAACATCCAAGCATTCATTTTCTTTTCTTTTTCCCACTATTCTCGGCAACCAAACCCATAGTACGAAACACAAAGTTTATAATCCGAAACTTAAATAGACAAAAACAGTGCCTGAGAGAGAGACTGACTACTAACGTTTGAAGCTCAAGGTCTTTGTTCTGTATTGATAAAATCAACCGTAGATTCCTCCATGGATGACCTTATTCCAGCCTTTTGATTTTCTGACTAGCAAGCTTGTTGACGTTGGTCTTTGGGTGAGATCGACGGCTATGGGTCAGATCTGCTTCGATTGAGAACTATGGCAGCGATGGCTAGGCAATTGTAGCTGATGGCGGCAGAAAGGCTTGTCAGTGGGGTTATAGCCGACAGCTTGAGAGAGGGGTGGTGTGGTGGCTTCCGACTCTGTGAGCTGGCTTTGGTTGCTCTGAGATTGACGGTGATGACCCAACGACGATAATGGTGGTCGATGATTTCACTGGTTTGTTCGATGAAGGTTCTCTTTGTTTAGTTGGGGTTAGGGTTTTGTATATGGGTTTGGTTTTGGGTTTGGCAATGGAACGACAAGTGAGAAGGATCAATGGCGGGGCTTCAAAACAACCAAACCAGGTTGTTTCTCACACTCACTCACCATGATTTGCAGGAGCCCCCATCCACGGCACATCCAAACCCCGTTCCCGCCGGTGATCTCTCACCTCTCCCTTTTCTGTTGGGTTCAATAGCCATGGCAGATCTGAGATCTCCAGCCATGGTAGTGGCTATGGGGTGCTCCGACGGCGATGGCAGATCCAAGAAACCCATGGCTGAAACCACCTCCACGATCTGCTATTCCCTTCCCCATAAACTCCTCACTCCGACAAAGTCTTGCTCCATTTTTTCTGGTCATTTTTCCTATATTTTTTTTTGGTGAACTTGCGAATGCCCATCTGTCGACAACAACATCGCTTCATCTTCGTCGGTGGGTTTCACCAACGGGAGGAGAAGAGATGCAGATAGGAGAGGGAGTGTTCTGAGGGAGTTTTCTTGGCAATCAAAGTTTTGATATTAATTTCTTTGCTTTTCCTACCTTTTTCTTAGCAACCAAATGGTGTATTTAGGGTTTAGTCTGATAAATTAAGGTGAAGGAGAGCACGTGAGCCCTTATAAGGGCATTTTGGGTATAAAATATGCTGACCTTCAGTCATGTGCAACGCACATGTCTATTTCCGTTACATTTCTCACGGTTGCTTAACGGTTTAATGAAAAGTGTACTCTTCCGGTAGTTGAGGGGGGTATTTGTAGGATTTTGTAGATGAGGGGTGAAAAGTGATTCTGGGCAAAAGATGAAGGGGGTAAAATGTAATTTTCCCTATATTTCTAAATTTATTTGTGACAAACTTAAAAATTTTCAAATTAGTTATACTACTCACTATGAGTTTCATTAGAAGTAAAAATCTAACCAAACCGATATTAATTTCTAATCCTTTAAAAATTATTCTTTCATTTATATTTCATATTATTGAAAAATAACCACGTGCAATGCACGTGTGCTTACATCTTGTACTTCAAAGAAGAGCAACAAGTATTGAAGAACTAGAACACTATGCATGTGGTGCATACTTGAAGAAGACCATCTTTTTCCATGAAATTCAATTTGTGAACTCAAAATCTGCTCAAAACCTCCAGCAAATTCTTGCGTAGAGGCACATCCTCCATATCTGCCTCGTGATTGATGCTACAACACTATGTGGTGCATACTATTACACATAACTAGGTCACCAATGTACATATGAGATCAAGAGAACAAAAGCTTTGCCCCATGGCAACCTTTAGGCCCTATTTGGTTCTTAGATTTTATCAAATAGAAAAAATTAAATATAAGAAATTGTATTTTTTTCTTATTTGATTGCAATGGAAAATTGGAAGAAAAAGAAGAATTGGTATGAAATAATTTTCGCTTGATATAACTTTATCTTTTCCTTCCAATTTCTTTCCTTTCCTTTCCTTTCCTTTCCTTTTTTTTTCTTCTTTCTTTGGTAGAATTCGGGAACCAAAAAGATGATAAGTGTAATTCAGTGCCCACCTTCTTGAAGAATATAATTCTAAATTACGAAACTCTAATCTGAAACCAAAAGCCCTTCCACAATTAACCCAAATGTGGCTATTTGCAAACTGAATTAAGAGTTACCCTTGTTTTAAAACAGAACTATAGAATAGACTACAGTAATCCACATCCTTCCGGGATGGTATCTAGCAATTAATTAAGAGAGAACTGCATGATAATGAAATCTAGCTAGGTGACGCGAGATTGGAACAAGCATAAAGGTCAATCACAACACAAAAACCTCCAAAAATTAACACTTCATTTATTTATTTCAATAAAAAAATATTATTGAAGGAAGAGCGAACTCTGCTAAATAATTAAATTTCTTTTGGGACTTATAATCTTAGGCAAAAAAAAAAAAAAAAAAAAAAGGTAATAGGTAATATGATAATATGGAGCAATAATATGGAAATTTATCATCAGAAGGGTTGGATTTTTCACTTAATTTCGGGGTGAGTTGTGTTACAGCGAATGAAAGAATGCTTGGAGTTGAAATGCAAGATGAAACTTCTCAAATGAGGCCACGCGAGATTGCTTCATAATTGAAAGTCCCAATCGGCGCAAATTGGATGTGGGCAGAATGATGATCTACTTAATTGTATAGGTTTAAAGCTATTAGGGCTAACCTAGTAGCAAGAGAAGGTAACGTACGTAAAGAGTAGGATTATGATAAATTAGGGGTTCAACCCCTCCAATTGTACTAAAAATAAAAATAAATATGTGTAGGTTAATACCTCATGTTTGGGGTTTTTTTTCATGTCGGTCTTTTATTATTTCATAATCTTTTAATATTTAATTTTATATTTTATTTTTGCTGAGATTATAATTTCATATTTGATGGTTCATAATGTTGACTGAAATTTGATATTTCTTACATATGAACTAAAATTTCGTATATAATGTGATTGGTCACTACATTGTGGTACAGTATCCTAATATTTCATGGTATAGAATTTGCCATATATATATATATATATATAGTCCTTTCAACATCAAGTGCACCTCATGTTTTGGCCAATACTTATTCGCAATTTGTAATTTGAAAAATCAATTGTTAGATTAGATAGCCTTCTTGTCTAGGCGATTCGTGCCAAAATCAAGTTAATTTCAATAACAATTGTTCTTTTCTAGACATTTATGGATGAAGCGCGCTCTTAAAAATCTCAAATTAACTTGATTTTTGGCATGCAAGATCTACATATGAATTAGATTTAATCCAACGATTGGTTTTGTAAAGAGCCATGCTACTATCACCACATAAAGTACTCTAAGGCCCCCCACTTAATTTATATTTTTAAAGGTTTTATGAAAAATATGAAAGGTTTCTACGAAAACTAGTCATTTAGTTCACTAGAAAACATCGTTCCAAAAAATTTTTTAAAAGAAAGTTTTTCCAAATTATGCCGTTTAAGTGGAGTTTTTGACCCAAACATTTTGTAAAAATGAAACAGAAATTATAAATGACTAAAAAGTGCACATAAATGAAAGATTTTAGAAAAATTTTCTTCTACAAAATTATTGATAATAATGTTTTCTAGTGAATAACACAACCAATTTTTGTAGAAATCTTTTATATTTTTCATAAAATTTTCAAAAATATAAATTAAGCGGGGCTTAGAATATTTGAGAATAGCTTTCCCTTTTGTAAAATAAAATTTTTTCATACCCCATACCCCATGCTTTATTCTCTTTAAACTTCACCCGTAAACATACACACTAAAGCAACAAACTCATAGTTCTGGATGGCACATTGACCGGGTCAACGGAAATGGTGAGTGGATCACTAGTCAAATGTCAGACCACTTGTAGGTAAAAATATGCCATTTGTACTTTTTTGTGTTTTTGTTCTTGGCTATTTGCATATGAGTAATTTACACATTACACGCAATTGAACAATTCCATAAATGACTAAAGGAAGCCCATTTAAAGGTAAAAATATGTTACTTAAAAGATATTCTGTACTTGTATTTTGTTAAAGGTAAATGAATGTAGAATGTTAAACAACATGTGTAGTGAAGTTCTAAAAGCAAGTGTCAATGGCATGGTTGCCTAGTGATATTCTCCTAACTTGTTAACTAAACTATCACGGATTCAATCTCATGAAAAAACATTGATAGTCATTTGTTGATATTGGAGATTTAGGGGTACGGGAAAATTCTATGGATGGTTCAACGCCTGATTGTTCCATTACGGAGCTTTCCTTAAACAAGTGTGATTCAGGAGCAAATTGTGGAGCATTGCACAGCATATGATCCACAGCTTGAACTCAGCGGCTATTTTAGTCAGTTATGACACCCTCTTGGATACCAATAATGTAACAAAAAGCAGTGTGACTGAAAAAAGAAGTGGTTCCTCGTTGGCATCGAGCATGGGGCTTGACAGTAGTAACATTTAAAAAACAAAAATAGGAAGAGAGATCATCAATACATCCATGAAATCGTCCTCATAACATTTCCTTTTCGTGAATCACAGAATTATTAGTATTTGCTAATAGTATGTATACTTTGAATTAAACCGGATGATAGTCAATACACCCTCATTCAGCGGAAGAATGATCAATCACACAAAATTTGCATATCTTATTAGGTGCACAAGGTTTTCCCATATTGAGCCGGCAATAAGCTAGGTCCTAGAGCATCAAAAATTACTGCCAAGAGCATCAAATTTGAGTGAATCTAAGGCTACCCAACTCGCCAACTTATGTGTATTAAGAACATGAAAAAACAAAAAACAAAAAATAAAAATAAAAATCCATCAAATGAGTGAATCTGAATATTGAAAAGTTTTGGATATTCCATTGTTCAATCTGCAGGGGCTTTGAAAACCTTAATTCCCATTTGACGTGATTTCATGAGCGGATCGATATTCAGTGTTCTCTAATAATGCTGCTATTCCTGACTTCAGGAAGGAATAGAGTAAGGTCTTTGCGTTTAATTTTTTGAACTTGCTCCTATTTCAAGTCAAGAGATTGATAAATAGACAAAAACAATGAAGAACATGAAGAGGAAAAAAGAACAAGATGTTGAGAGAGGTATGCTATTAGAAGAAAATGATCATATAGATTATCCTTGTTGTTAGAATTTAACTTGGAAGGTTCAGTAGTTCCATTCCTATATATGAAATTGAGAAAGTTTGAACCAATAAGCATATGACTCAAAAAGGGTAAATTAGTGCCCTCCTCGACTAATGTAATTCCAACAAACACAGGCTTGTAGACAATTTAATGATATTGAAAGCTAGCTGGGTGACGGTTTTGGATGGTGAGATTTATATGAAATTTAAATATTTGTTAAGAGTTCAGATAGGTACATATAAGGGCAAGCATAAAGTTCAATCATAATGCAAAAAGCTTCAAAAAATAACACACCCTTTACTAATTTATTTTTATCAATAAAAACTATTATTGAAAGAAAGGGTGAACTCTACTAAATAATTACCTCCTCCTCTATGGACTTAATAATCTTAAAAAAGAAAAGGAGAGGTTATATTCAAGATGTCTATGGCCTATGGGCATCATTTTAGATTTTCCACTTCCACAGTACAGTACCTTTTTTTTTTTTTTTTTTTTTGGGGGGGGGGGGGGGGGGGGGTCCTAGTTTTGGTAATATTTCTTTAATAACAAAAGCTTTATGTATGATCGAGGGGAGGAAAAGTCCATGCCGTAAATAATCCTCTGGATTATCCATCTTGCATTGAGAAACAGAAAAGGCTTAACAGTGCTATTTTACGAAAAATAAAAAGAAAATAAAAGATTGAGGAAGTTTGACACACATGATAAGAAGTTTTGAAAAATCTCATGGATATACAAATAGCAACATAACACCATACGGCCATAGAAAAAAAAATAGCACTCCCAGAAGCCGACGATCCTTCGAAACATACCTTGGGCCTCACAAAAGATGTGAAAGTTATCACGCTGAGTGTCTATTCCAGCACCTTTTGATGTAATAACCAAAGAAAAGACAACCATAAGAGCTGTTCCAATTAGTAGAACATTGCCACTTCCTCAGAGCACTGTGGATAAACCAGTTAGCCTAACAACTGAGGTTATCGAAGACATCCTCCATTCTCCACTTCTTCCCATTGATTTCTTCCAGTCTAAAACCTCTGTCAATGCCCTCCAGGGGCAGCGTGCAATATCTGTATCTCTTGCTAAATCTGCAGCAGGAAGAACATAAATAAATTTAAGATTGCTTAACTCTCAGGCAAAAATCACGACAATATAATAATCTTAGAATAATACTTGAAAAGATATATCTAGAGAAAATCGTTCCAAAATGTATCTTTAACTCATATTTTAAACACCCCAGGCTCTGAATATGGAATAGGGACTACAACAAATCAGGCTTTCAGCGACAAATTTTTTGGCGACAAGCAAAAATTTGTCGCAAAAGGCATACTTGTGGCAACAAAATAGCATTTTGTCGCCAAAATAGGCCAAATACACATTTTGGCGACAAATCTAGCAAGTTTGTCACTAAAACTCGTCGCTAAAACTTTGGCACCAAATTTTGGGTTGGCGCCATTTGGTGGGAAAGACTTTTGGCGACAAACCAATATATTTGTCGCAAACTAATTAACCAAACAACGCCATTCAACATGTGTCTCACTATTGGCGACAAATATTGTTCATTGCGAAAGAGGCACTAATTAGCGACAAAATACTATTTGTTGCTGAAACTTTGGAGCCAAATTTCTTATTGGCACCAATTAGTGGGAAAGACTTTTGGCGGTAAACCCACGTATTTGTCGCAAAAAGAATTAATAAAACGACGCCGTTTAGCATGTGCCTCACTATTGGCAATAAAATTATTTCGTTGCGAAAGATAGCTTATTAGCAACAAAATTCTATTTGTTGCTAAAATTTTGGCACTGAATTTCATGTTGGCGCTAATTGGTGGGAAAGACTTTTAGCGATAAACCAACGTATTTGTCGCAAAAGAATTTAATAAAATGACGTCATTTTGCGTGTGCCTCATTTTTGGCAACAAAGTTATTTTGTTGCGAAAGATAACTTATTAGCAAGAAAATACTGTTTACCGCTGAAACTTTGGCGCCAAATTTCTTGTTGGCACTAATTGGTATGAAAGACTTTTGGCGACAAACCAATGTATTTGTCACAAAAATAATTAATAAAACGATGCCGTTTAGCATGTGCCTTACTATTGGCGGCAAAGTTATTTCGTTGCAAAAGATAGCTTATTAGCAACAAAATTCTATTTGTCGCTAAAACTTTGACATCAAAACTGGACCAGGTGAACTAGCAACATAAACCCTTGGTTGGTTCGATTTGAACAATGGATCTGGCTATAATCAGGTTCAACCGCTTAAACCAATGAAATTTCTCGTGAACCGGTAGTAACCAGGAGGGTTTGACTATGCCACTTCCTACCATGTGTTTTTCAAAGAAAAAAAAAAAACTTAAACAACAAATGTAAGGGCTTGAACCTAACATCACTTACCTTATCCTACGCTCCACCAATTCTCCCACACTTCACTTTTTGTTACAAAATGCAACATAAATTATATTTAAGGGTTATAACATGATACTAGCTCATGGTTGAACGAGTGACCTACCCTTCTTACTAGGTTGATGTCTGATTCAGGTCAAATAACTATACCATTAGCAGGTCGAGGTTATATGAGATACTTGCTACTCGGAGTACTCTCACAAAAGGAAAAAGATGTGTCTGTGATACAAATAGCTTTTGATTGCCATAGTTAAACTTCAAATCAATGATTAAACAGATTCCAGCTATAATTAGGTTCAACTCCTTAAATCAATGGAATTTCTCTTGAACCGCTACTACTTGGTCTCCTACCATGTGTTTTTCCACAAAAAAAAAAAAAAAAAAAAAAAAAAAAAAAAAAACCACTTTAATAAGAAGCACGAAAGGAAAAAGATGTGTCTGTAATACAAATACCTTTTGATTGCCATAGTTAAACTTCAAATCAACGATTGAACAGATTTCAACTATAATCAGGTTTAACCCCAATTTTATAATGTATTAATGTTACATATAAAATTGTGACAAATGTTAAATAGTATGTCTTTTAAAGAATGTAAGCTAGTCAGTAATAAAATAGTATGTCATTATAAGAGTGCTCTTGAGTACGTGCAATCCTTCCATGTTAGTCGACCCCCATAGGATGGGTTTCGAGCATTGGATCGCATCCAAGCAGCCTCATCTCGCGAGGTAACACGATTATCCAACTTGTGATAAGATTATAGTGATTGATAAGACTGGATGCAACTCAAAGATAGATTTTGCCCTAAATATATATAAAAGGTGTTAAAGACTTCATGAAATTGGTGAGCTAATCTATATAAATATTTCAAGGATAATCTTCCACGTGCAAGCGACTATCTTCCAAACAACATGGTGCAAGACATGGGGGATTGTCTTTGCGAGCGGTTCAGCTCAAAAGTGTTTCAAGTGTTGAACAAAATGTAATTATTAGTGGTAGATTTAGTTTCCTCTGGCAAAGTTTCATTCTTACACAATGATAATTATATCTTAATATATATCCTATTTGATGCAAATGAAAGTTTTTTTTGTAAAGTTTGAATTTGATATGCTTCTTACATTTTTTTTGTATGATGTAGAGAAGAAGCATTACAAAAGCAAAGAATAGATCATAGCTCATGGTTAACTACATTTCGGGTTCGAAGTCATTTGTCAATCGTCGTCTTATAGTTAGGCAAGAAGCTGTGGAGACTAGGTAGCAGCTTAAGCTGGAGGTTGAGACAACTAGGCGAGAAGTTGCGGATATTAGGCAGCGGTTTGAGGCACAACACGCAAAGATGCAAGAGATGAGGATCAAGCAAAATGAGATGGAAACCTTATCGAAGACCTTGATGTCACAAGCACAGTTTCTTCATAAATGGTAAGTTATATCTCATGTTTATATTACTAACTTAGAAGTTTGAAACTTACAAATATAATTGTGTGTAGGCTTCTCAAGTAAATATCAATTAAAATGCCTTAAACTTAGACAACCACTTGGTTGGGTCAAAACAAACTTGTATGAAATAAATAGAACACAAGATGGACTCCCAATTTGTAAAATATGTAAAAAAATTTAAATTAGAAATTTAGGTTTACAAATATAATTGAATTTGAGCTTTACAAAGGAAAAATGTCAAATATTAATCACAATGCCCCCAAATTAGACTATCACATCGTGTGTAGTTGGTGTTTTCACTTTCGTGTGTTGTTGCTAGGCTGAGTTTGTTTTGTTTTTTGTTTTTCTAGTTTAGTTGAGTGTGGTCTTGAGTTGATTTGTAGTGGAGGTAGTTTAGAAGTAGCATGGATATATTGGCCTTGTTTTTGTCAGGTTGTTGTGAGTTATAATTTTCTTTTTCTTCTAAATTGGTTTCTTTTTGCTGATAAAAAATAAACAATAAAATAAAAAATAAAAAAGGAAAAATGAAAAACTAAGAAATATATTATATACTCACATTATATTCACTTAAGCTGATAAATCCAAAAGAGCAATCCCAAATCTAATGTATGACTTATTCTTATATTCAATTCTAAATTCCAAATATATTATTATTATTATTATTTTTTTGTTTTATTTTGCAGATTTGAAACATCTGAAGCTGATTGCTCACATATGCTAGCTTAGCAGTTGGAGTTGTGTTTTTCCTTTGATTTGGTATTTTTATTAACAGTGCAATTTTTGCAAACTTTTATAGGATTTTGGAATTAATGTATTGAGAATATACAAAATATATTCTTTTTGGATGGCGTAAGTTATTATTTGTAATCATGTTATACAAGTATTTGCAATCAAGTTATTATTTATAAGCAAGTTATACAGGTATTTGGCTGCCAAAAAAAAGAAAAGAAAAAAAGAACGTTACATGCATTTTGGCAACAAATTATTCGTTGCTAATAGGATCCTTTCATTGTGGGGTGGAACCTAATTGCTAATAAAATAATTCTATCACAATACATTTGAGAGGAATTTATTTTATTGCAAATGGTTTTTTGATTGCTCTTAGCGACTAATTTATTTTGTAGCTAATAGAATCCATATTTGGTGAACTAACAGTGGTAACGAAATAGTTTTGTCGCAAATAGTGTTTAAAATGTTTTTATCGACAAAAGTATTTTGTAGACAACATTTATGTTTTTACTAACAAAATAATTTTGTTGCTAATGGATGTTTTTATGCTTACACTTTTATACTTATCAGCGACGAATTTCTACAATTGGCGACAAATAGTATGCAAATTGGCAACAATGTCTTTTGTCGGTAATGGTTGATTATTGGCGACGAAATAGAAATTTGTTAATAAATTGGCATTTTTTATGTTGAAATTTTCATAATTTTTGCGACAAAATTCTATAATCAGTGATGAATATGATTCACGTTTGCAACAATGGTTTGTTGTCGCTAATGGTTATCTAATTGGTGACGAGATAAATTTTATTGCTAATACGTCTCTTTTTGGCAACGAAACCAGAGTTTTGTCGCCAATAGCCTTCTGCCACGCTCTTTTAGCCACGACCTGGCGACGAAATTTTTTCATCGCTAATACTTTTTGGCGACGATTGGAGTTGCTTTCGCGACAAACGCTTTTGTCGCCAAAAGCCTGATTTGTTGTAGTGAGGTTAAAATGGTAATACACTTAAGGACCAAAATAAGGTAATATGAAAAGGTGCGCACTACATAGTCATACATACATACATATATATATACATATATATATATTCTGACTGTGCACCAACAAAAGTCATACATGTCATACATATATGTATGAATGTACTGACCACAAGCTGAAAGTGGGCAATGTAGAATATTAGTGCTAAATTTTATTTTATTTTTTCCAAAAAAACCAGTCTGTCACTTGGTTTTGTTTTGAATTACAACCGTCACTAAATTAGTTTTCCTCATACCAAAGTAAAATTCCAATCTTCATAGGAAAAATGTCATAATTCTTAAATTAAGAGGCAAAAGTGACAAATTTAGGTCTTCACCTTCATTTCATTCTATTTCTCCAATCATTTTTATTCCTTGTCATCTCGCCAAACCTGTTTTAGCTCATAATCATGCAAATTGGATGCTGCGTGTTTACCATCCAATGTCTTGAGGAGAAAATATTTCTAAAGTGCAACGTCAAGCAATTTTGGAGAGAAATTAATGCAAATATAGGCCTCATAAAACCTGCAAACAAATTCCTAGAGTTGTAAATAAAACCTGAAATCTGTTTTGAACATCAATTCTTGTAACACAGGTAAAAGATCAACAAGATAATTGCATTACCTAATGATCTGTCATTTCCCGTACCGTATAACTCCTAGCTGTTATAAATACATACAACCCTAGAAGTCATGCAGCAGGACAAAATTAATTAAAAGATTTTGTTTATTAGAAGTCAAATAGTGTACCGCATTGTCAGTGTTTAAAAGGTCAGAGAGTTCAATTACTTGAAAAGCTGGCAATATAAGTAGACAGCCGACTCAGGAAAATGAGCTTGTAAGTTAATAAGATAAAATAATTTAATCCTATTACACGTATACAAATATTGATTATAATAAATGCTGTCAAAGATGAATAAAAATAAAAATTCTAGGAAAAGAACATAACTGAAATTTTTTTATTTTTTTATTTTTTTTTGTTTTTGTGAAAATGGCCAAGTCTGCAATTCATGGGAGACCCAACCTAGTCGAGACTGAGTCAATGAGTTCCAGAGTTCATATTTCGAGATTTGTAAAGGATCAGAATGTGAGGGAGCCATTCATGCATAGTTGCAAGTTGTTCCTGTCATGCTGTGACTTTTTAAACGAGTGCTCTAAAAGAGAAAATGTGATTAGAATAGAAATAAAAATGGTTTTTGATACGAATCCTCAAGGAAGAATGTATTACATGATTTATCTGTCTGCTTATCCTGGTAGGACTGCCTCCACCAACATCATCGTCAAACAATCCTTAATGCCGATCCTTCAAAATGATGGAGGTTTTGCAGTGAATTTGAAATGTGGACCAGGCTAAAGTTCATATAATTAATAACCAAAAGTGAATTATTACAAGCAATAAGAATGTTGTTAGAAGCCTTAATGGTTTTTTTTTTTTCCCACCAATTAAATTAGGATTTAAGACTCAAAACCTGCCAAGAAATGCAAGGAACCAACAGTTAAGAAGCAAGTCAACTAGTATACCAAGAACCCAAATTAATGAAACAAACCTGCAGAACAGTAATGTTTCTCAGCTTTAAAAACATTTAACATTTGCGGGTGGTGACCCAAGAAAGCTTCAACATTGGCCTTAATTAAGGATGAAGCTGTGAGAAAAGAAAAATTATTATAAAAAATTAAAAAGTCTTAAAGTAATTTGGTTTCACAATATAAAGCGGATGAATAGATAAATGGTCAGTTGAATTGTTTTTCCATATATTCTAATGAGTGTAGAACAAGTACCTCACATACAATTGGGGTGTTTTAGTATTACATCAGTGCGAATAAACACAAGAATCCAATGAAGTGAAAGCGCTTATATGATCAATTGGTTATCAATCCTTATGCATGGGAGGTGAGCAATCTCCATAGACTAGTCCTTCTTTCCCTTTAGAACCTATGTTTCAGCAAAGGATATCTGTTGATAATCAACAAAGAAAAGGAAGCGTGCCCCACCAAGTGGAACTCAGGGCAGCCCATGGTCTTTATCCCTGTTATAGAGGTGAGGTGTTGAAGTTCCTGTTGTCAAGGGAGTCAATTTTGAGAGGGGTAAGTGTGTTGGCCAGCTCCCACTCATCTGGAAACAAGTTCAGATTTTGATATCCATGAAGGTTAAATTGTTAACAAGAGAGGGGATCCTTACAAGTTACAACCCATTCTCAATCCGAAGCAACACAAGAATTGGTCATGATAATATAATCAATAATTTAAGAGACGCGAGGTTTTGCATTTGATGTGGCAAGGACTTGACATTTTTTTGCATTTGAAGACAAATAAATTTAATAGGTTGGAAATGGGTGATCATCCTCTAGGGAAAGATATCAGACTAAGAGGAGACTCGCACATCTGGAAGTATCGCCTTGTTGTTTGTTGTTGGAATCCTGTAACACAATTCACATAAAATTAAAAATAGACAATGAACTGAGGGTCCATAGTATGTACCAAGAAACACAAACAAATGGAACAAACACAGCAAAGCAAAAGAATTTCTACAATAGAAACAAATTAAGAGATCAAACCTGCAAACTAAAGAGCAGACCAGCTTAACCAAATTATGGTATACGTGGTAAGCTGTGAACGCTTCAATCTAAACCTTGGTCAAGCCAGAAATGATTGAAAATTTTGTAAATGCTTAACCAAATAAATAAATAGATACATAAATAAGTAATTGAAAAGCACTTCCTACACAGTAGCCTTATATAGATAATTGATCGATATATTTCATTTACTGAATGCTAATTAAGTACCTCACTGAAGATTGGTGCCATTATTGCTTCAATTGTGCGACTGAAAACAGAGGAAATTTATTAGAACACTTTATCATCCATCATGAGGAAGGGGATTTGTGTAAACTAGAGCCAATCTTTCCCTTCTTCTGGCATGGACTGGTGCTAAGAGCAGCCACTGATCCTCATTAAAAGAAGACGCTGGAAGTTACTCCACTGGCAACAATGAGAACATAGGACACTAACAAAACCAGCTAACATTAAAAGCATTAGAAGCCTGCAAAATAAATCAAAAGGGAATACCCATAGACCATGAAGCGGATGTCCAAGAAAAAGAAATTGATAGAACAAAGCTGTAAAACTGCAGAGCACCCCGCCTTGTAAAAACTACTTAGTGCTAGCCTTGGTTACGCATAAAACACTGGTCCTGGTTACGCATAAAAAAAATAAAAAATAACGAAAGAGAGAGAGAGAGAGAGAGAGAGAGAGAGAGAAGTATTCACATTCTTTTTGCAACATCAATCTTGCAATTATTGGCATTTTTTTGCAACAAAACCATGCTATTTAAATACATTAATGTAATGTTTGGCAGCATATAGGGTTCATATGGAAATTTTATATTCTGTAACAGATGCACGGGGAAGTATATCTCTCTTCACTCTGTGTGCTGTTCCTGTAAGCAATGACATGCAAGCAGAACCATGTTCATGAAACAATTATATTGCATGGAGTTATCTTGATGGAAAGAGAAACAACCATAGCTAATAATTGGAGGACTAATGATTCTTAAATTTTGAAAAAGGTAGGGAGCTTAGAGTATATTGCATGAGGGTGAAGACCTTACTAGTTAACCGATGATTCAATAAGCAGTATTTGAATTTACTACATATTACTATCATTAAAATATTTACCAGCATGGCCTATTATTGAAAAAAAAAACAAAAAACAAAAAAACAAAAATAAGGATGATATAGCTGCACGTCAAAAATTATCCAATCTAATGAAGAGCAAGGCATAAGATTGCTAAACTGGGCAGAAAAAACAGTAAAGATTATGAATGATTAATGGATCATAAATAGAATGATACATTCTTTACCCAAGAAAATTTACAAGTGTAAAAAGACAAACTTTTAGGCTGTAGAAATGTCAGTCACCATTTCTGTTGTAAAATTGCTCAAGACAGTTTCTGACAAAAGATTTTTTTCTGAAAATGTGAGCTGGCTGGTGCCATGAGCGGATGACCAAACTCGAAATCTAGTAAACAGAGAATGCTGGCAGGCCATCCTCCAGCAAGAACAGGAGCATTGGACACACTCCTTAAACCACAATCATTCAAAGAATAGTAGTTTTTGCAGTGAATCTGAAACAGACACGGGCTTGTGTTTATCATAATGATAATAAAAATTCTAGTGGGATTATTAACAAACAAAATTATTGTTAAGAAATTCTTGAGTTAATTAGGACTGGTAACCTGCCAATAATTGGCAAGGAATTAACAGTAAACAATGAAATGGAGGACATACGCTACACCAAAAACCCAAATCAACCAAACGAACCTGTAGAATGGTAGAGTGAACCAGCTTTAAAAGAATTTGGTAGTTGCTGGTGGTGACCCAATAAAGCTACAACATTGGCCTTAGTAATGCAAGGAACGGTGAGAAAAAATTAGAGAAGATTACCAAACTTCAAAGAAATTTGGTTTTTCTATTTGAGTAAATCACGTAGATTAATGTAGATTGATTTATTTTCCTCATATTCAAAAAAGTGTAGACTGTAGAACAAGTACCCGACTAGAAAGGTAGTTCCAATAATATCAGCAGTGTGAATAAAAATAAATTGGAGTTTGAATGTGCTCATAGGTTTCATCAATCCTTATGCAATGGATGTGAGCAATCTCTCACCAGTTTTCCCGTTTCTCTCTTTGGAACTTTTGTTTCAGCAAAGGACATTCCTTGATAATCAATAAAGAGAGAGAGGCTGACAGTCCCAGCAACTGGAGCTTAGGGCAGCCCACAATCTATAGATCTTTGGAGAATGCAGGTTTTGAAGTTCTTTTTGTCCAGAGATTTCATATTTTAGAGCCCGTCAATCCAGAGGGAAAAGAGAGTGGTAGTCAGTGGTACTCATCTGGAAATACGTCCAGATTTTGGTACCCATGTATGCCGAACTGTCAAAGAGAGGGAACCTTCGCAAATACTCAACCTGGGGCGAAAAAAGTTGTGAACATGATTATATAATCGAAATCCGAGGTTTTGCATTAGATGTGGCAAGGACTTTAGATTCTCACATTTCAAGACGGATAAATTCGCCAGGTTGGCAGTGGGCAATCCTCCTTTGAGAAAAGACACCAGATTAGGACACCCAATTTGGAAGAACACACATGATGATTGGCGCTAAAATCCTACAAAAGAATTCATAAAAATTAAAAATTAGAAAATGAAATGGAAGACAATAGTATGTACCAAGAAACACAAATCATGTAAAAATGCTGCAGAACCACATCCCAAAAGAATACCTAAAATGGAAACAAATAAAAAGATCCGAACCTGTAAACCATTGTGCACCCAAGCTTAGCAAAATTCTGAGTGATGAGTGGTGAATTGCAGAAGTTTCATATTGGACGTTGATCAAGCAAGAAATGCCGAAATATATTGTGCATGCCAACATGTGGAATGTGGAGATGTTACCAAAATCGGCTAGGATAAGGGAAAACTCAGTTGAGAGACAAATGAAAGTCAAATAAAAGTAAATAGACATAATTTAGAAAGAATGCATAGTAGCAATGGAAATTGATTTCAATTTTTTACTTTCTGAATGTTGAATAAGTACCTGACTGAAAATTGCTGTCATTACTACTTCAACTGTGTGAGTGAAAACAGAGGTCATTTATTAGAACACTTGGTTGTAATTGCCTATTCTCCCTTGACTGAAATTTGGGATTTGAGCAATCCCGGGGCAATGTTCCCTTTCCTCCCTTTGGCACCATTGTTTCAGCAAAAAACAGAATTGTGTAATTTAGAAAGGAAACACTGGGTGAGCAGCCCATCTTCTGGCAGAGAACAATGTGAACAAAGGACCCTTACAACATGAAGATAGAGGGCTGAGACTTTTATGGTTTCTCGGAAAGAGATTCAGAACTTGGGAGGCTTCGGGTGGAAAAGTGTGGCTATATTGATTTAGCAGCAATTACTATGAAATTGATGCATAGTATGCTATGTACAGAATGAAATGTTGGATCCTGGTATATGGAAAATCAGAAGAAATTGGTGTCAGAAGCCTGTGAAAGAATTCACAAGGAATTAGCCACAAACAATGAATGAGGTTGAGGATCCATGATATGTAACAAGAAACAGAAATCAATTGACCAAACCTGTAAATGTAGAGCAACTGGGTCCAAAAAGACTTTAACTGAGTGCTGGTGGCGACCCAAAATAGCTTAAGCACGAACTTTGGTAATGCATAAGACAGAGAAAAGTAGAACTAAATTAATTAACAAATTAAAGAGGAAGAAGAAGAATTTGATGAAGGGTTTTGCATTTTGGATGCATGATTGGTAGTGAATCGAATTGAGTCAACCAAGGTGTAGACCAAGTACCTGACTATAAAAACTGAGGTGTTGCATGCTAGCCTTCCATTGAGTGAATGTAAGAACAAGGGGTGGACTCATCCGAACTTTGATTCATGAGATAAGGGATGCGAGCAATCTTGGGCCGAAACTGTGAGCTGTCTGGTGCCATGAGTGGATGACCAAACCTGAAATCTAGTAAACAGAGCATGCTGGGAGGGCATCCGCCAGCAACAACAGGAGCATTGGGCACACTCCTTAAT
The DNA here is from genome assembly GCA_039720395.1 of Liquidambar formosana. NCBI lineage: Eukaryota > Viridiplantae > Streptophyta > Magnoliopsida > Saxifragales > Altingiaceae > Liquidambar > Liquidambar formosana. Next base: position 8,737,541 of record CM077825.1, read on the forward strand.
GCACAATCAATCATAGGAATGTGGTTTTGCATGAATCTGAAATTGACATGGGCTTGTGTTTATCATAATGATGATCAAAATTGTAGTGGGGTTATTAACATACAAAATTATTGTTAGAAATTCTTGAGTTTATTACAACTGGTAACCTGCCAATAATTGGCAAGGAATTAACAGTAAACAATGAAATGGAGGACATACTATACACCAAAAATCCAAATCAACCAAAAGAACCTATAGAATGGTAGAGGGAACCAGCTTTAAAAGCATTTGGTAGTTGCTGGTGGTGACCCAATAAAGCTTCAACATTGGCCTTAGTAATGCATGGAACAGAGAGAAAAAATTAGAGAAGATTAGCAAACTTCAAAGAAAAACTAGAAAAACTCAAATTTTCAATTCATCATGAAAACTAACTTCTTCAAGAGTTATTGGGGCCTTTATATAGAACCCCAATTACATAAAAAATGAAAAAAACTTAACCCCCAAGTCTAGGAATTTAAAAGCCAACAATTTATTACTCTAAAAATAAAACTAGAATAAATAATAGTAAATCCTTGGTCTTCAAGTTAATAGGCCAAATTGAACCACCCTGTAGCCTGTGTCTGATGTCCCCATCAATAATTCAATAAGCAGTATTTGAATTTACTAAGTTAACATAAAACTATCATTAAAATATTTTCCAGAAGGACTTATTATTGAAAACAAAACAGAAAAATGAAAATAGGGATGATATAGCTACAGTTGAAAATTATTCGATCTAATGAAGACCAAGCCCTATTGCTAAACTGGACAGAAAAAACAGTAAAGAGTATGAATAATTAATGGATCAACCATAGGATCATACATACTTCACACAAGAAAATTTACAAGTGTAAAAAGGCTAAACTTTAGGCTGTAGAAATGTCAGTCGCCATTTATATTGTAAAATTGCTCAAGACAGTCTCTGACAGAAGATATGTGCCAAAACTGTCAGCTGGCTGGTGCCATGAGCGGATGACCAAACTCGAAATCTAGTAAACAGAGGATGCTGGCAGGCCATCCTCCAGCAACAACAGGAACATTGGATACACTCCATAATGCACAATCATTCATAGGATAGTGGTTTTGCGGTGAATCTGAAACTGACACGGGCTTGTGTTTATCATAATGATGATCAAAATTATATTGGGGCTATTAACAAACCAAAATTATTGTTAGAAATTCTTGAGTTTATGAGGACTGGTAACCTGCCAATAATTGGCAAGGAATTAAAAGTAAACAATGAAATGGAGGACATACTATACACCAAACGAACCAGTAGAATGGTAGAGTGAACCAGCTTTAAAAGCATTTGGTAGTTGCTGGTGGTGACCCAGTAAAGCTTCAACATTTGCCTTAGTAATGCGTGGAGAAGGGAGAAAAAATTAGAGAAGAACTTCAAAGAAAGTTGGTTTTAATATTTGAGTAAATCATAAAGATTAATGTAGATTGATTTATTTTCCTCATATTATAAATAGTGTAGAGCAAGTACCTGACTCTAAATTTGGTGGTTCCAATAATCTCGGCTGTGTGAATAAAAACAAATTGGAGTTTGAATGTGCTCATAGGTTTCATCAATCCTTATGCAATGGATGTGAACAATCTCTCACCAGTTTTCCCATTTCTCTCTTTGGAAGTTTTGTTTCAGCAAAGGATATTCCTTGATAATCAATAAAGAGAGAGAGGCTGACAGTCCCAGCAACTGGAGCTTAGGGCAGCCCACAATCTACAGATTTTTGGAGAATGCAGGTGTTGAAATTCCTTGTCATCCAGAGATTCATATTTTAGAGCCCATTAATCCAGAGGGAAAAGAGAGTGGTAGGCAATGTTACTCATCCGAAATAAATCCAGATTTTGAAACCCATGTATGCTGAACTGTCAAAGAGAGGGAACCTTCACACATACTCAATCTGGGGAGAAAAAGGTTGTGAACGTGATAATATAAAAAATAATGGAAGAAATCTGAGGTTTTGCATTAGATGTGGCAAGGACTTTAGATTCTCACATTTTAAGACAGATAAATTTGCCAGGTTGGGGGTGGGCAATCCTCTGAGAAAAGACACCAGATTAGGACACTCCCAATTTGGAAGAACACACATGGTGATTTGTGCTAAAATCCTACAAAAGAATTCATACAAAATTAAAAATTAGAAAATGAAATGGAAGACAGTAGTATATACCAAGAAACACAGATCATGTAAAAAAGCTGCAGAACCACATCCCAAAAGAATACCTAAAATGGAAACAAATAAAAAGATCCGAACCTGTAAACCGTAGTGCACCCAAGCTTAACAAAATTCTGAATTATGAGTGGTGAATTGCAGAAGTTTCATATTGGACCTTGATCAAGCAAGAAATGCTGAAATATATTGTGAATGCCAACATGTGGAAGGTGGAGACGTTACCAAAATCAGCTCAAATAGGGTAAAACTCAGCTGAGAGACAAGTGAAAGTCAAATAAACGTAAATAGACATATGATTTAGAAAGAATGCAAAGTAGCAGCAATGGAAAATTGATTTCTTATTTTTATTTTCTGAATGTTGAATAAGTACCTGACTGAAAATTGCTGTCATTACTACTTCAACTGTGTGAGTGAAAACAGATGTCATTTAGCAGAACACTTGGTCGTAATTGCCTTTTCTCCCTTGACTGAAAATTGGGATTTGAGCAATCTCGGGGCAATGTTCCCTTTCCTCCCTTTGGCGCCATTGTTTCAGCAAAGAACAGAATTGTGTAATTTAGAAAGGAAACACTGGGTGAGCAGCCATCTTCTGGCAGAGAACAATGTGAACAAAGGACCCTTACAAGATGAAGGTAGAAGGTAGAGGCTTTTACGGTACGTTTCTCGGAAAGAGATTCAGAACTTGGGAGACTTCGGGTGGAAAAGGGTGGCTAAAGCCATATTGATTTAGCAGCAATTACTATGAAATTGATGCACAGTATGCTATGTACATAATGAAATGTTGGATCCTGGTATATATGGAAAATCAGAAGAGAATGGTGTCGGAAGCCTGTGAAAGAATTCACGAGGAATAAGCCATAAACAATGAAATGAGGTTGAGGATCCAGGATTGGTAGAGAATCAAATTGAGATGATCAAGTTGTAGAACAACTACCTGACTGTAAAAATCGAGTTGTTGCCGCTAGCCTTCCGTTGTGTCAATGTGACAACAGGGGGTGACTCATGAGATAAGTTCGTCATTGATCAAAATGCAGGGGATGCGAGCAATCTTGGGCCAATCTTTTCCTCTCTTCCTTTGGCACCGTTTTTCAAGCAAGGGAGATCCCCAGATAGAAAGAAAAGAAAGGGAGGGGGGCAGCCCCTCTTTTGGCAAGCACTGAAGCTTTGGGCACTCCAAGATGTATAGCTTTTCAAGAGAGGTGAGGTGTTGAAGCCCTCTTTTGTCCAGGTATTTCAGATTTGGACAGCTCCGGAAATTAAGAACGGTAAGAGTGGAGGGCAGCAGCCACTCCTCCGGAAATAACTCCACTTCTTCATGTCCTTCAATGCTAAAAATTTTAAGAGACCCCAGTGATCGTAAACCCCACTCCATCCGGCGGGCCGTGCCAGTGAGCTTGTTGCAATTCAAAACGTACAATTCTGTGAGGTTGGAGGGCAAACCCCCTTTCGGAAACGACTCAAGCTCTGGACATTCCTTTAGAACCAATTTGTGAAGGGATGGGAGGAGGGTGTGCATCCGTTCGGGCAGCGTTTTGAGATTCTCGCAATAGTGGATGTACAATTCTGTCAGGTTGGGGGTGGACAATCCTCCTCTGGGAAATGATACAAATTTAGGGCACTCAAAAATTGCCAACGTCCTGAGAGAGGGGAGATCATCGTGAAGAGCATCTGGAGGAATCCAAAGGGATTCCAGATTGATACAATCTGAGATTTTGAAATAATGAAGCTTTGGGAATAAGCCTAATGGAAAGGATTTGAGTGGATCACAACTACTGATTATGGCCAAAGATTCGAGGGATGCGTAGTAGTTGTGCATCGTCTCCTCAGCCTCCGGTAGGACCAACTCTAATTTCTTACATTTCTCAATAGAAAGAATTTTCAAGGTAGTGGGTACAGTGCCTCTAGGAAAGGATTTAAGAGAAGGACACTCAATGATTATCAACTGTAGAAAACGAGTGCAGCCGTGGAACATCCCCTCGGGTAAGGATTCCAGAGCATCACATCTTTCGATTTCGAGAAATTCAAGCATGGAGGGTAACCCCGTCTCCGGAAATGACAAAAGACTCCTACACGCATATATAGATAAATCCTTGAGGGATGTGAGAGTATTCAAAAGGGATGGCATTTTCTCCAATTTGTTCCAGCATGGAGGGTTACTAGACGAAGGCAGACAAGTCATGTCAGGGAATTCATTTGTCTGCAAATGTTCAAGTGAGGTAATATTCAACACCACCTCCTCACATCCACTCAACTCCAAATTCCAGATGGACGTCATATTCCTTGGAATTGATGCCATAAGTTGTTCACATTCGAAAATCCCAAGTTGTTCCAAGGAAGGGAGGTGGGTAGGTAAGTCCCCCTTCAGCTTGGGACAATTGCTAATAACAAGCACCTTGAGACTAGGAAATGCTCTCCCTTCTAAAGATGACCATTCTTCCCATTCTAACATTTCCTCAAATACAAGAATCTTCAGTCTCTGAAATGGCTCACTCCAAGAAAGTCCAGTACCGTAAAACTCAAGACCCACTCTCTCTACCAGGTTCACCCTTTCAATATATAGTTCTTCTAGAGAGCGTAGCTGCCCAAGTGGCGGCAAGGACAAGCAATATAAACAATCACTAAGACGTAGGACAGCTACATTAGAGAATGAAGAATCTCCCAACCAATTGGGAAAGCTTCTTGCAACATAATACTGGATGGTGAGCTTTTTCAAATTTGTTGAAGGTTGTAGCTTGTCAAATATGTCTCTTTGATATTCATTCCTTGAATCATTAGTGTCAGAGAAGCCCCCTTCTAACAGTAACTCATCAATGTATTTCTTATCCTTCAAATTTGCCTCTGAGGAATCTGTAGCATTTAAGACATTTTGCAGCTTTAAAATGGAAAGCTTCCCGCGAAGATGTGGAAACTCCCTCAGCTCTCCAACCCTTAACGCATTTTGTTTGCCCACAACAAAGGTAGTCAATGTTTGGAGACTTTTCAGCCCACTCAATTCTATTGGCATCATGGATAAGTTAGTTCCACTAATATCAAGATGACGTAGGTTACACAATTTTCCAATCTCCGCAGGTAATTCAATGAGAGAATGACAATCTGACAATATCAATGTCTGTAAGTTGTATAAGGTACATGTTTCTTTAGGTAACCTTTTGATTGAAGTTTGAGACAGATCTAGATATCGTAAATGTTTCAACTTGCCAATAGAATCAGGCAACTCAGTGATATTCTCATACTGAGACAAAGAGAGTACTCGTAAGCAACTCAACGTCGGCAACAAATCATGAAGAACCTTATTACTTAACTGAAAATGTGTAAATTCAGACAAAGGGAGGTTAAATGGTAGGAAGGTCCGCAAACACTTGATTTCATGAAGGGGTTCAAATTTCTCAAGGGAATCATGTTTTATTATTGTATTGTATAAATAAGATTTATATTGTCCCCTCAAATATGAAAAATGGCGAACTTTTCCAGAAATTTTGTGTAACATGTCACCCTCAAATCTATGAGAAAACTCTCCCGATACAAATTGAGCTAAATCACTAATCAGATCATGCATTATAAAACTCGATTCTTCGTCTTTGGACTGTTGGAAAAATGACCTTGATGATAGTTCACGAAAATACTCATCGCCTAGATCTTCCAATCTTTTCTCACTTTCCAGTTGCTGCACAAAACCTTCTGCTATCCATTGTAGAACTAAGTTTTCCTTTTTGAATTTATAATCCTTTGGAAATAAGGAACAATAGGCAAAGCATTGTTTTAATTGTGTTGGGAGATAATGGTAGCTCAATCTTAGGGCAGGAAGAATGTTACTCTTATCATTTGGGAAATCCCATATGTTACTCTTCAATATATCATCCCACTCCTCGGAATCAAGCTTGGAATGTAACAAACCACCAAGTGTTTTTATAGCTAAAGGCAAGCCTTTACATTTTTCGACAATTTTTTTGCCAATCACTTCTAAATTGGGATGGGCATTGGGGCTTCCATTTTCAAATGCATGATTTGTGAACAATGACCAAGAAGCTTCATTTGATAACTGCTCTAGATTATGGGAGGGAACAGTTTGCACAATTGATGCAACACTTTCATTGCGCGTTGTTACAATTATCTTACTTCCCTTTGCTCCAACCTTAAAAGGAGTCCGTAGGTTGTCCCAATCATTATAATTTTCATTCCAGGTATCATCTAAAACAAGTAAAAATTTCTTACCCATCAATTTCTCCTTCAATTTAACTTGAAGTAAATTAAAGTCATTACTGACACAAGGTTGTGAATCAATGGACTGGAGAACTATCTTGGTTATATTGACAACATCAAATTCTTTAGAAACACAAACCCATGCTTTCAAATCAAAATATTCGTTCACTTTTTCATCGTTGTAAAGAAGTTGAGCGAGAGTTGTCTTGCCAATCCCACCCATTCCAACAATGGGAATCACACATATGCCGTTGCCACTTGCATCATCCGATAGCAACAATTCAGTTACTTTCTCTTTATCATCATCCCTACCATATATGCTAGATTCATCTACTAAAGAAGTTCTTGGCATACTCAGTAACGGCTTTCCTCCAACGCCTTCTTTCAAACCAAGTAAGTCTTTTTGTTTGGCTATAAACTCTATATTTTCGAAGATCTTTTTGATCTTGGATTTAATTCCTTTGTCAAATGGATTGATAGAGGTAGCGATGAAGTCTCGTACCTGAGTTACGGAGGATCCAGATCCAGCTTCCAGGTTGCGTTGCAAAGCTTCAGTTGCTATCTCATCAAGTAAGTCCTCCGCATGGTAGACAGCATCTTTAAGCTCATCCAGCCACTTTTTGACTGCTGGATTTGTAATTTGCTTCTCCTCCGCGTCATCGAGCACAGCAGTAACCGGCAGCAATATTATCTTCAATTTATTGAGGAGATCATCACGAAGATTCCGTCTCCTGAAGAAATCTAAAACCTCACGAGAGGCCATCCTATCGAACAACACCTGCAGGGCAGCAGAGAGAAACGCTCCTCCAACCAAAGCCTCGGCCATGTTTTCTTTGCAAGGAGGTGAGTGAATGAAAGAAAAACGATCGAAAGCAAATGCAAACCACCAAAGCCAAGAGAGATTGGAATGTATAGCGAAAACCTCTGAACTTCAATTTTCAAGTATTTAAACTACGACGCGCGTACTCCTTGGACATGTTGAATGTTGGATTCCATTGGCTGGTTGTTTTGGGCTTTGTGGTGGTCCCTACACGGTGAAGTGATAACACAAATTTACTGACGGACAAGGAAAAGGGTAGGAATAAGAACATGAGCCTTCCTAATTGAATTGCAATATAGATGGGGAAAAAAAAAATATTTAAATTGGTGTCGGTATAGTGAATCATTCCCAAAAATAAAACTGAGAAAAGGGTGAATTAATCCTTGAGAAGATAGCAACTAAAATAAAGCAAGGAGTAAGGGAATGGGCGCTCATATCAAGCTGTCGGCATCAATTTATTATTGCACACTAATGAACTACTAATGAACTGCTAGTACCATAAGTATGACATAAAAATCGAAATTAAATTGTTAAACATGGGTTAAAATTAAGAGAGGAGTTAGAAAATCTTGAATTTTTTAATGGGTGATTTGGGCACTGGCTATTCCAAAAAGTGTGTGAACGCTAATTTCTTTCTCGTTTGCTTTTCAAAGACTCCACTAATCTGCCATCAGTTAGATAGGGTGATCCTTGGAGCCATTGTGACAACAGAATTTAACGTGGTCCCTACTTAATCAAATCTTTTGGAAATGGAGGAGATACACTCACGAACAAACTGACAGACATACACTCGGGAGAGGGAGAAGAAACTAGCTAGGATTCAAGACCTACTTGAATCCAATAATGCTGAAATCACAATGGAAAATGTATCAGCATGAACATGATTAGCGATCATCCGGCCGTCTAACAGGGTGAGGAGGGGAAAGGAGAGCATGCAACGTAAAAAATTAACACAAGTTACGTGGCATATAAATCCATCCTTGAACTCACTGGTTCTTTTTTCCTTTTTTAGCCAAATGATAGGTGAACCTTCATTCACACACGCATCTACACAAAGTCGAAACTAATTAGATTTTAAAAAATCCTAAATCCTTACTAAGGCGAGACATCCATTAGGTTTAAGAGCCTGTAAAGTCCATTTTCTTAGATTGGCATATTCCGTGGCAAAAATGGTGTTTGTTTAGTGTCATGTGTTGCTTCAAGAGTTCAAAACGCTTCTACAATTGACTCGAGTGCAGACTTCAAGGCAATGTGACTCACACTCATTGTTAGGACAGGTAAGTGTCTTTAGAAGCCGGTTTTTGAATCGTTTCAATTCATTTTAATTCTTGTTTTGAGTTTTGAACAAAGTGAAAAAGTTTTTGTAAAAGATTTCAAAACATTTTTGTAAGTTTTGGAGGTGAGGATCGATCCTAGGCATTGGAGGATCGATCCTAGGGTGTCCTGAAAACCTGGTTTAAGTTCTGTTTTCTAGGATCGATCCTAGGCATTGGAGGATCGATCCTAGGTGCTCTACAAAAGTTTTTTTTTGCCTCTGTTTTCTAGGATCGATCCTAGGTTCCTGGAGGATCGATCCTCAGTGCTCTAAAAAGTGTTTTTCACTTCTGTTTTCTAGGATCGATCCTAGGTTCCTGGAGGATCGATCCTTGCTCGTAAAATCCAGTTTTTAAGTTTTAATTAAATTACCTATTTGACCTTATTTCGAATCCCAGTCTTTTGGGGTCTCTTAGACTCTTTAAATAGGTTTTGTTCTGATAGAGAGAGGCAAGCAAGTCTCTCCCAATTAGGTTTTCAAAAGCCCATCCTCTTAAATCTTCTCTAGAGCTTTTTAACCTTGTTTTTCTTTTCATGCTCTAGAGACCTTAAAACCACACAATATTTTTCACATCCTGGAGTGTTTGTGAGTCCGTTGCGACGGTGATCGAGCTTGCGAGTTCGTGGAGGAAGGAATCACTGTGAAGAGGTTGGTTGCGACCAAAGCCGTGAAGACGGAGATCGATCGTATGCGGTCGTGGGAGTGAAGATTTTTGCTTAAGTCCTTTTGGTCTGTAAGTGTGTCTTGTACTCATTTATTTCATAGTGGATTTGCTTCAACTGGACTAGGTCCCGTGGTTTTTCCCATCTAGGGTTTTCCACGTAAAAATCTGGTGTGCATCTTTTTATATGCTTTCATACTTGCTATGCGATTGGATTAATAGTGATACTTGGTTTTGTGAGTTTCATAATTAAAATTGGGTAAGATTTTGTGTAATACCTATTCAACCCCCCTTCTAGGTATTCTAGGGTTATTTAACCGGAATTTCAATTAGTATCAGAGATAGGTTCACTCTTAAGGTTTAACAGCCTGAGTGCTGATCCTTGTGTCTATTCTCCGGTATTATGGACCCTGTGAAACCTTCTATACCATTCTTTAATGGTAAGGACTATGGGTACTGGAAAGCCCTTATGCGAGCCTATCTCAAATCAATTGATGAGAGAGTGTGGCTTGCTGTGATTGATGGATACACTCCACCCAAGGTGGTTGTGGAAGGTGTATCTGTTGACAAGCCTAGGGTTCAATGGACTAAAGAGGATTATGAAGAACTCAAATGGAATTCCAAAGGAATTAACGCTATTTTCAGTGGAATATCCCGCAATGAATTTCGTAGGGTAGCTCATTGTGAATATGCAAAAGAAGCTTGGAATATCCTAGAGAAAACTCATGAAGGAACCATATCTGTGAAAAATACAAAAATTCAAATGCTTACTTCTATGTATGAAAAGGAAACTATGAAAGAAGATGAAGTATTTGATGATTTTAATGCTAGGCTGAGTGATATTGTTAACTCTAGATTTTCCTTAGATGATGAGTTGTCTGATGCTACCATTAATAGGAAAATTCTTAGGTCTTTACCTCTCAGGTTCTTGCCTAAGATTACTTCCATTGAAGACAACAAAGATCTTGACACCATGAAAAAGGAAGATTTAGTTGGGGAAATTCAAAACTATGAAATGAAATTTTGTAAGAAAGAGTCTAAAAATAAAGGAATAGCTTTGAAAACCATCACTGAAGAGTCTAGTAAACCTGATTCTGGATCTGACTCTGCTTCTGAAGTCTGTGATGAGGATATTGCCTTCTTCGTGAAGAAGTTTAGGAAATTGTTTAGACCCTCTGGAAATAGTTCCTCTAACTCAAGGAATTATGTTCGTTCTAGTTCTAGCAGAAATGGTGGTTCTAGTTTTAATAAGAGTAGAGGTTCCAACTCTAACAGAAGTAATAGTTCAGGGTCGTCCAAAGGCAATGAGTCTAATTCAGGTAGAAATAGAAGGGAGAGTGATAGGTCCCAATCACAGGCTAGTGTTTAGGGGGAGAGATCTAACAATAGGAAGCCTCAAGGGGCTCAGTGCTATGAATGTCATGGTTTTGGTCATATTGCTCCTGAGTGTGCCAATACCAGGAAGAAGAACTCCAACAACACTAGTCAAGGAAAAGATAAAGGATATAATGCTACCCTGAGTGATAGTGAGCATGAATCCGGTTCTGAGGAAAGCTCACACGGTGAAGAAGATGAGTCAAACTTCATGGCTTTTACTTCTATTCACCTAGAGTCTGGAGAGTCTTCTGAGTGTGCTAGTAAGATCCTGAGTCAGGAAGAGCTAGATAAGGTTGAAGTGGTTACTGAGAGTTCTGAGGACATGTGTGTGTCTGATGAAGAAGAAGAAGATCTTCAAGTTGCTTATGATAAGCTATTTGAAGAATGTCTCAAAACTAAGAAGTCAAGACAATCTCTCTACATTAAAGCTAAAACTTATGAGAAAGAGATTGAATGCTTGAAGCTGGAGTTGACTGAAACTACTGCTAGTGTCAGTCAATTGAAGACTCAGAAAGGACATCTCTCTAAAGAGATTGTCCGGTTGGAAAAGGAGAAGTTTGAGTTGACTGAGTCTAGGAAATGTCTTGAGCTGAGAGTCTCAAGTCTTGAAAAAGACTTAAACTCTAAAGTAGCTGATCTAGAAAAATTGTCTAAAGGAAAGGAGACCCTAGATAAGCTATTAGGTGTAGGACAGAGCTCGAGTGACAGACGAGGTTTAGGGTTTGTGAATGAAAAGGCCACTCCTAGTTCTTCTAAAACCCAGTTTGTTAAGGCTCAAGAGTCTCATGTTGTTAAGTCTACAGCTCCTCCACCTATTGTTCCTCCTAAGAAAGTTCCTACTTGTGTCCATTGTGGGAATAGGGGTCACATTAGGCCTAAATGTCCGATTCTTAAGAAAAGTCAACCTAGGAGGGTAGAAGAGCATTATCATAGGCAAGTGAGTAGACCTAATGAATTTGACATCTCTTATGCTTGGAACAGACATTCACTTAGAACTCCTCCTGTTTGTCATCATTGTGGTGAGGTTGGTCATATCCGTCCGAATTGCTTCCAACTAAAGGATAGAATGTCTAGAACCTCTAGAAACCCTGTCTTGAGGATGGATAGTGTTGGAGAGTGTCTCAGGAGGCTATGTTTAGAGGTTTCTGATCTGAGACAGATGGCTCATAAAGGTTTTAATACTTCCTCTAGTGTGTCTAGAAGAAACCACTCCAGAGTCAACAGAGTCAACCCTTTCACGAAGGTCAACATTCCGAAAGTGAAGACCGAGTGGATTGTCAAGAATGACCTTAGGTGTCTTGTTGTCCACACTGTTCTTAGAGCTCATAGTTCTACCATGTGGTACTTAGATAGTGGATGTTCTAGGCACATGACTGGAGACAAGTCCTTGTTTGCTTTTTATGAGGACTGTGATGGAGGTACTGTGACATTTGGAGATGGGAAGAAGTCTCAAGTTGTAGGTAAAGGTATAATCACTGCTCCAGGTTTTCCTAAGCTTGACAATGTGTTGTTTGTAAAGGGACTTAAGGCCAATCTTCTCAGCATCAGTCAAATGTGTGATGAACACCATTCCGTACAATTCACTCGCAACAAATGCTCTATTCTTAATGATAAGGGTGTATGTGTCATGGAAGGTGTGCGGACTAGTGATAACTGTTATGGTATTTCTCCTACATCTAACATAGTCTGCAACAGTGCTAGAGTTGATGAAACTGAGTTGTGGCATCGTAGGTTGGGACACTTGAACTATAAAGATCTTACTCGTCTTATTAGAAGAGAGTGTGTTAGAGGTGTGCCCAAACTAGGTAAGTCTCCTAATAGTGTTTGTGGCCCTTGTCAGCTAGGGAAACAGATTAGGTGTTCCCATAGGAAGATAAATGAGATTGTTACCACTAGGTGTCTTGAACTGATTCATATAGATCTCATGGGTCCTTCTAGGATAGAGACCATAGGTGGCAGGAAGCATATCCTTGTGATGGTAGATGATTTTTCTAGATATACTTGGATTGCTTTGTTGAGAGATAAGACTGAAGCATTTGGATGCTTCAAGACTATATGCCAACGTGTTCAAAATGAGAAAGGGTATCTCATAACTCGGATAAGAAGTGATCATGGTCGTGAGTTCGATTATTCTGAGTTTGAGGCCTATTGTGATGAGCGTGGCATTATGCATGAGTTTTCACATCCTAAAACCCCTCAGATGAACGGAGTTGTAGAAAGAAAAAATAGGGTTATTCAGGAGATGGCTCGTGTTATGCTCCATGGCAAGAATTTGCCTAAGAGATTTTGGGGAGAAGCTGTCAATACAGCTTGCCATACAATAAATAGGGTCTATTTGAGACCTAGGACTAGACAGACCTGCTATGAGCTTTGGAAAGGTAAGAAGCCTAACCTTAAGTACTTCCATGTGTTTGGGAGTAAGTGTTACATCCTCCGTGATAGAGAGAGTTTAGGAAAATTTGATTCTAGGAGTGATGAGGGTATCTTCCTAGGCTACTCTAATAACAGTAAGGCGTATAGGGTTTATAATCTTAGGACGTTTACTGTCATGGAGTCTGTCAATGTTGTTATTGATGATGCTTCTGCTGATCCTGTGAATGTTGAGTCTATAGAAGAGGATGAAGATGAGCTAAGTGTAGAGTCGGAGGATTCTCCTTCTTCCACATTGGAAAAGGATGAATCTAATTCTGTCAGTGAGATAGTTCCGAACTCCCAAGAACCATCATCTATTCTAGAACCATCGGCTAGGGTCAAGCTTAATCATCCACCTAGTCTTATTATAGGTGAAGTGTCTGATAGGATGAAGACCCGTAGACAAGTGAGGAACGAGGTC